>VMBQ01005012.1:0-33600 GCA_007657795.1 Dreissena rostriformis | reverse complement strand
ATTTAAAGGTGCCACACTAGGCGGCAAGTTAAAAGACCAAAAATGGCAAGAGGTGGCTGATACCTTCAATAGGTGAGTCGTCATTAACTGGTTGAAATGTCATCTTAGTCTTAGTAAAGTTAGCCTGTAGAGAAAACATTCAATTGTTTTGGCCGAACTAACACATGCATGTATACCCGAAAGTAATGGAATTCGGCATTAATCTTTTCATTTTGTTGCAATACTTTATGCTCAGAACATATTATGATCTTAGTCCATATAAACGGACTCCCTGAGAGCCTATGATAATTTTTGCTCTTACGGCTCTGGGAGTCCATATTGACTCCTTCATAACCATGGGTGCAGTTGAATCCGTGCGCTTCACTAAACAGACGTCGTTCGAGACAAATTGAGGAAAATAATGAATAAACTTCATAAACATGTTAAATTTACCTGAATGGCAACCTACAAACGTTATCCTGTGCATGCACCCTAAAAAACACGACTATGTTTCAACACACTATTCTCGCTGACATTTTTATGTTTTGAAATTTGAAGCAGTTTATTTTGTCCCAAATAATTTACACCGTCGTCGACTTAGGCTACATCAAATAACCCGATGAACAAAATATTGGTGTAGTTCGACCTTACTTATGTAGGGTCAGTTTTCTCCCTTTTCCAAGATGGTGGACACATCGTGCAAAAGATAAACAAAGTCAATAATAAGCAATTATTTCTTGCTTTAGTGGTACCATTTGCATGAGTTTGTGGTTAAGACAGGTAAACGTTGATAAGTTCTTACAGTTTCAGTGTTCCTTAACCCTTGCATTGTTGATTTAATTTTGCACCCATGGTTATGAAGGAGTCAATATGGACTCCCAGAGCCGTAAGAGCAAAAATTATCATAGGCTCTCAGGGAGTCCGTTTATATGGACTAATTATGATCTATGAACAAAAACAATGTCTGAAAAGTTTTGGCAGTTTTATGTTTGCAACGTAAATTATGTTCTTTTAAATCTGGATCTGTTTGCCATAATTCCAGTTGGCTCTAAGATCTGATCGCCCTTTGCATGTTTTTCTTGGTCTGTCCACCCTAAATCTATTAGCAGATTATGTGAAATGATGAATAGGGGCAACACAGTAGATTTTATTCAGTATTAAATATTAATATGAAATTGTGAGATTAGTCACAAAGTGTGAAATATGCCATGAGTACACATGAACTTGATTGGGGACAAGGGTTTTCAAGTACCTATCACCCTGGTGATTTGGGTCACCCTACTATACGTCCTGTTACTCTAGGCAATGATTGTTACTCTAACAAACAAACACTTTGTACTAACAACTGACTGAAATGCAATTTTTCAGGAACTTTATGAACTACTGTGAAGTTTCAATTATTCAAACCATGACTGATTATAATGTATATGCAATAAAAGAGAAAAGCCCAATTTGAAAGTCTCAAAATATTTCAGATTAATCTTAAAATAGTCTCCACACAGTCCTATAACGAAGAGCAAGTATTCATTCCTACCCTGGGGACCGTTTCATTAAGATATTGTATCTTAATTCGGGTAGTTTCAATTTGATTTACGATTTTTGTAAAACGTTTCAATAACCCACTTGTAAATGTCTTTGTAAAACGCTCTAGTAATCTACAAATTCTTTATTGTACATTCTGTTTTCTTTGGGGTTATATTCAAACTGTCAACATCCGGTAGGATTTTGTTGCTGAAAATTGAGAAAAAGCACATATAACAAACATTGAACAGAGAGCGAGATGGCTCACACGGGATCCGTAGACGATTCATTGCATAAATTAATCTTTCGTACCGTTTGATAGTGGAATAGTGTTATTTATCACTTTGTTCAAAGTCTTTGAACTGAAATTGTTACTAACGTCGTTAGTGCCAATAGTGGAAATGGAATTTAGAAATATCTAATCATCATGCTGAATAACATTGTATCATCAGCATCATTTCTGTGGAACACTGCAATATGCCTTATATAAATGTTTCATAGTTATGGTGCTTTTATAGATTGGAATGGTACTTGTATATTACAGGTAAAATAAATAATTGTGCAGTGTTTATTATACTGACATGTTTATCATAAAATATCACATATAATTATTTATTTAACTTCATTTATTAAAGCTAGTTTCCTGCCAAAGTCTGATGCTTATCGAGACACTGGAGTCTATTTCCTGGGTAGAACCAATACTTGTTATCATTGGAGATGATCTTGAGGACTCTCCTTCATTGCCAGTGGGGATCAAAGTGGGACCTTCTGATAAAAGAACCTAGACAGACACTATATGCAAAATTCCAGCACAACCTTTTTTTTTATTAAATAGAATCATTGATGATTCTTTAATAGTTACATATTTCAAACAGTGACAATATGTGTTACTCATTTTTTGCTTCTGTCCCCTTTTATAAAACATGATGTATCTACATGAACATCCAACTAATCAAGTAACTGTTCCTTAATTACGGTAACTGCGTTGCCTTATCATTTTCATTGTATTTTTAAACTGTGTTCATGCACACATCAACACGGTTTCATTGTTTTAGGATAAACAAATCAAATTAAACACAGTTTTGAAGTGAAATCAATTGAAATGATACAATTATATATGCAAGTGTCTATTTTTACTTTTATTTTGTATAATAAAATGGAAATTAATTTAAAAACAAAATTAGATTCAGTTGTCTGTATAAATGCAGTTCTATCTCAAATATTTTTTTTTACTATTTTAATTGAATAGAAATACACTGTGTGGGAAAAAAATACCGGTAACATTTTGACAGAAATAGTGCTACTCAGTGTAAACAAAATAGTATAAATAAAATTTTCAAATAATGATCTGTTGTGTATTTGTTAATTAAAAAATGTTTCTAATGAAAAATGCACTATTTTTGTACAAAATGTTAATGTTTTCTCATCAAAACCAAGACTGAACAACATATTAAAAATATATCATAGAAAGATCTAGCAAATTCATGTTTGCTAGGGTGCCTTTATAGACATTAATGTCTTTATATTTGTTGTATATTTTTCAGATGATCACTGATATGATTTTTTTTATTAATGTTGAGCCCAATATCTATTCAATTACGGAACTATGTTTTAATTTCAGCTCTATTGTCGCACAATGCAATCGAACAGTGCGACAAATCGAGGACATGTACGCGCAGTTGAAATGTCGAGGTATCTTACACTTTGCATTTATATCATGTTTGAATGTACATGTCTTAATGGAATTTTAAAATGAAACAAAATCATGTGTTCGCATCATGTAATTAAGTGAAATGTTTTCTTATATTGCACTGTTTGTAAAAACTGCATAATATTACATGTATAATATATTAAGTATTTTATCCACACACAAAATAAAAGATTCATGATGTATTTGTTGATTATTATGACCTCATTACGTATGTTTTGCGCGAAAGTAATCTTTTGCCAGATCTGTATGCTCTTAATTCATGCTTGCTGATTATTTTTAATACTTTACCAAACATGTAGTTAAAGATATTTCTATGTCCCCTAGTCTATACTGGGGGACATATTGTTTTTTCCCTGTCTGTTTGTTGTTTTGTTTGTTTGCGTCAAACTTTTACATTGGTCATAACTTTTGCAATATTGAAGATAGCAACTTGATATTTGGCACGCATGTGAATCTCATGAAGCTGCGCATTTTAAGTGGTGAAATTTCAAGGTCAATGTCATCCTTCAAGGTCAAAGGTGAAATNTTTTAGCAGACGACAAATTACCCAGCATGCAAAGGGTTAACTAGTAATCTCTGATCTATATTACAATTTCCCCAATCAGTGTTTATTTTTGTCAACATATTGAGATTTTTTTTTTGTTATTATATCATGATATATGCCCTTAAAATACATTGGTATATGAGCTGAGTGCTTAATTTTTCAGTTAATACAATTTTTGAGCTGTTCAATTCAATAGTTCAGTATTCTAATCTTACAGAGGTTTTTTGAAACAAAACATACATAAAGCATTTTATAGTGCAATTTAATATATAAAACAAATAATCCCCCTTTTATAATTTATGTCAACAAGCGTTTTTCCCAACAAAATGGGCACTGACCCTCATCCCCCCAAAAATGAACAATAATCACTGCCAATTATTATTTCACATCAAATATCAATATTCATACTTTAATATTTGTTCAAGGATTACAGTATAAGTGAATTTAGTTGAACGCAATGGTTAACAAGCAAATTCGTTGAATTGATATCCCCCGCAAAATAAATTGTTTATGGATTGGTGTAGAACTAAAAGAAAAGGTATAAGTGAAGCGTTGTGCCTTTTGTTAATTTTTTAAAAAACTCATTTGTACCTGTGATGGGTTTTCGCTTATCTATATAAACACTCACACAAAGTATACTCATACCAAGTTTCAATGAAATTTGCAAAAGCACTTGCAAGATATGGCTCCGGACAGCTGTAAGNGCCAAAGCACTTCCAAGATATGGCTCTGGACACAAAAGTGCCTACAGTAAAAAGCCTTTTTTCAAGATACAAAGGGCCATAACTCCGTTATTAATAGATTGTGTACAATGCCATTTTGCGTGCATCATCCTCTGGACACAAAAGTGCCGGACAGACGGAAGGACAGACGGACAACGCCAAAACAATATCCCTCCGCCTATGGCGGGGGATAATAAATGTACCTCGCTTAATTTCAGCCAATAAAAAAAGGGTCAGACAGAAAAGAAACTGGAGGGGGGCCTCCAGCTATATTAAGTACTGTGGAGGATCTCGTCAAAGACGGCATCCGCGACAAGCCACAGCTGATTGGCTTTCCGGGTGGCATTGATTCAGGTGATTGTTATGCATGTATAATGATCTTTTTAATTTATTTTCCACTGTTGCATTGCTTTCAAATTTGTAACATGCAATGAATATGAATCAAATATTTAGAACCACCACTGACCTTTTGAAGCAATATATTTGACCAGATTTATTTTGAAACATTAAACAATGAACCATACACAATGGCTCTGTTTTAATTTCTTTGTCTTGTTTAATATTTAACCATTATATACATACCAGGCAATAAGGTTCTGTGGATTGTAAGTTGGTTTTATTATGCCCTGTCATTCGAGAAATGGTGAAGGGGCATTTAAAGTTACCTCTGTCTGTCTGTCCGTCTGTCTCAAGTTGTGACCAGTGCAAATTAGTGAAAGAATTATTAAAACTAAGAACTGAGTCATTTTTAACTTCACTGATGTATGGAGGTACTTTTGTGCATATAAATTGTTCAAATCCTCGCTGGCATAAATCGGTTGCAAAAACATACATGTAAACATGGATGAAATGAAGAAAGTATTTCAATTCTTAAGCACATTTGAATATGTCAATGTATAACTAACTTCCAGAATCGGTGAAAAAGATGAAGAGATCTTATGAAGAAGACCTTCTAGAGATGGAAAAACGCCGTGCACAGGCTGAATTGGACCTGCTGTTGCAGAGGCAACAGCAGGAAAAACAGTTGCATGAACTAAGACTGAAGCTGATCACAGAGGCTGCAGATCAAGAAAGACAACTTTTTACTTTAAAAAAAGAGTTGTTAAACTCCAATATCAAATCTGCACTAGATCAAGGCCTTCTTTTGTTTGAATCGTAGTTCACCATGTTTCAAGGGGCATATCGACGGCTAATGGACAAGTTAAATAGCTATTATTTGCAGCAACAGCTACATAGGACTGATTCATGCATGCTGTTTAAATTAAATGTATGAATAATGTGTGACACTCAAATATGAAGAAGTGAAACTCCAGCTGCCCAGCAGTATAGCACTGTCATCATTTACCACACTTGGTCCTTTATTTATAGCAAGCGACCAATTGACTCAAGATATGTTTGTGTCCAGTGAAAAATTGAGAATGCATTTGTCTTTTGGACACATTTCTAGTTTCAAATATACCTGTTTAAATGGAAAATACAGTCGAATCTATGCCTCTTTAATAGCGTGTTACAAGTACAGTATCATAACATTTGGCCACTCTATTGTTATAACTTGTCTTTCTTGATTTACTAACAGACATAAAGCAATGTCAAATAGATTCAGTTCTTAACATTAAGTTGAATGCTTAAACATTGCAATATTATTACATTGTAGTATGTTGTTTGACCTACATGAACGATTTAACATAACCTTATGTCGAATTAGAGTGGTGATCCCACAAGCTTTTGTTGTTCTCATGCGTAGGTTTCCATGTCTACATTATGGACTTAGAGTGAAACCTGACAGAGCGGCCAAAATAACAGTCGCGTGTGTCGCGAAGTACGCGAGTAAACTCCGCTATATATATNGTCTTATAAACAATAAACCAATACTCAAATAAACCAATACCCAATACCAATGCATATGTACATAATATACTACTATTTATTTCTCAGCCTCGCATGATAAACTTGATCTTTATTCAACACTCACATATTATTCTTTTTATCTCATTATTTTGTGGTCGTTTATCATTATACCCCCATTAGTGGGGCCATTACAATTGGTAATGGTGGCTATATAGGAGTCACTTTGTCGGGCTGTCTGTCTGTCCCGAAATTTCATCTGATCTTCACCAAACTTGGTCACAAGTTGTATCTAGATGATGTCTTCATCAAGTTTGATTATGGATAATGCCGGGTCAAAAACTAAGTCACGGGGTCATTAAGTGCGTTTTAAAACCGAAAGTTTGTGTGTCAATGCAGCATGTGGGGGTATATGTCACGTCTGTGACAAAGCTCTAGTTCAAAAAGAGTAAACTTAATTAAAAATTCAAAGAAATAGTGCTGGTTTCCCTAGTTGGCTCTGAGTAAGTTAGTTAAATAGAGATCGGAAAACCATGGTCTAAAAATCTAGCATGGAGCTCATATTTATACAATCGCTTGTTATGCTATCGGTTTTCGTCTGTTAATAGGATAAAAAAACATGCACATAACTTAAAGAATGATTAAAACTTTAAGAACTGAGTCATTTTTATCTTCACTGATGTATGAAGGTANTTCTTAAGCACATTTGAATATGTGAATATATAATTAACTTCCAGAATCGGTGAAAAAGAGGAAGAGATGTCATGAAGACGACCTTTTAGAGATTGAAAAACGCCGTGCACAGGCTGAAGTGGACCTGCTGTTGCAGAGGCAACAGCAGGAAAAACAGTTGCATGAACTTAGATTTAAGGTGATCACAGAGGCTGCAGAACAAGAAAGATCATTTTTTTCTGTAAAAGTTGTTCGAACACTAGGTTATTTTAATCCCCTTGGTTAGCGCTAACCACCGGTTAAAGTTATCCTAGCTGGGTAACTAACCAGGCTGGATAAATGCAATGCTGGAAATATTTACCCAGGCTGGATAACTATCCATGTTGGGTAAATTTAACCGGTTAACTTGTACACATATCCCATAATCCATTGTAAAACAAAACGGCCGACATGTCGTCAAGCCAGACGTCATTATCTTCAATATCTTGTAATATGGATACGGGGGGGGGGGGGGGGGGGAAGAGGACCCAATTATACGGGGTTTGCTGAGAACCGTTCCTTATTTGAAAGTTATCTTTCCGATAAGGTTACCCATGCCAAATTAAAACAATGTTGGCAACAAATCGCCGATAGTTAATTCGGTTGGAAACCACTTCTGATCCGGTATTGAAATTAAAGAAAAGTGGCGCCAAATGGTAAAAAAGACTAAAAAAGAATTTAGCGATAACAAGAAGGAGTCCGCGAAAACGGGTGGCGGAAGACCCCCAAGTGACCCGCCGTCCACATCCTCTAGAATAATAGACACGGCTGGATTTTCTGGTATCCCAGGTGCGGCGGACCTCGAAACCTTAAGTAAGCCTTCGCTCCGATTATTTTTGTACAAACAATACCCATAAAAAATCACAGACACATGTACTAAACAGACTCCCAGAGCATGTAATCATTATTGCTGTGACGGCTCTGGGTAATAAAGCTGAGCGTTGTATTAATGCAACTCAAAAGTACATACCTCATCGTAATTAAATCCAAAAAAAATGAACAACTGTATAGCTATATATTTGATTTACTCTTTTCCAATGCCGATGTAATTTTCTGTCAGCACGCTGTAGTTACAACCGTTTTCACTGCGAACTACATCGCAGACTATTAGTCTATTATATCAATGTTTACACTCGATCACTATTTTTCTAACGACACGAATTTTTATTCTTTCCACTACACTGTCTAATAATCCCAATCCATGCTTCCACGTGACGTCGTTGATAGCAAGATAACATTGAAACACTGCATCTTTTCATGAATACAGTGTTGCATAATTAATTATCTCGCTTAAAAAACTATGGATACAACTCATACAAGTTATTTTAATGACAGGTTAATCCAACGAGAGCCGGTTGTACAAGAAATGGATTCATCTAACACGTTCACTTTAAATGACATATCGATTGTGCCGAAGAGAACGGACCAATGAGAAAATTTACAATAAATTACGTCATTTACAATAAAATACGTCATATTTTTGGAAGGAGATGACTCATAAAAGCTACAGGATGCCCGTATTTTAATTATGAACTCTGACGAGCACTTTCCACGTACTTGTTAAATTTAATTGAGTGTACTGTAATATATGTCGTTACAGATCTAAATGCATCATTTTATATATTTTTTTTGTTTACAGTCCTACAGGACGGTGAATTATTGAACAAATCGCAGACTGGTAAGGCTCATAAGAAGCAATACGCCATATTTTCCTACTACTTTTAAGCTTTTAGCACGAATACAAATATTGTAGTATTGCTTGTATNGAATCGGTGAAAAAGAGGAAGAGATGTCATGAAGATGACCTTTTAGAGCTTGAAAAACGCCGTGCACAGGCTGAATTGGACCTCCTGTTGCAGAGGCAACAGCAGGAAAAACAATTGCATGAACTTAAATTGAAGTTGATCACAGAGGCTGCAGAAAAAGAAAGACAACTTTTTTCTTTAAAAAAAGAGTTGTTAAACTCCAACCTCAAATCTGCGCTTCATCAAGGCCACCTTTTGTTTGAATCATAATTAAATTTTTTATTATCATAGCGTGTCTTTCTTGATCTGCAGCCACTGTGATCAGCTTCAATCTTGATCCTTCTCTATCTTTTTGCTATTGCTGTTAATACTTTGTGAGTTTATGTGAATGACATCATAATTGTTTATTCAACTCAATTCTACAAATGTAAGAGTCTAGAATGTTCTCAATTATTTATTTATTGAGTACAGCAAACTTACAAGATAATTTGCATGAATAAATATGAATAATAACAATATAAATATGAATTTGAAATGCCTTATATAAAATACTTTTTCCTAAATTTTGTGCAAGTGTCATACTTGTATGCATGTGAAAAAATATATTTAAACAAGTGCTATTAAGCCACGGTACCAATACCACGTGACTTTTTAAGATCTATGTTGGGAGAATAAAGCGCGACCCAGTTTTCATTTTTAAGGATGTCTTTTCATATCTCACCATTTTTAATGGGATAAAGTGGAGAGCTCGCTCATTTGTGAGAGTTTACTATAGGTATCATTATTTTTTAAGAAATAAGTATTTTTTCAGTAAAGTGCAACCGCGCATTTGAACGGTAAGAAAAATGTCAGATCAGTGTGGGGACTTCATATTGCAAACGCGCGGTTGCACTTTACTGAAACAATTCTTAAAAAGTCACGTGGTATAGGCACCGTGTTGGTTATGAACCTGTATTCATAAACGTTTTAAGTCTATTCAATGCTTACATTTTCCAAGCTTAACAATCAGTTTTCTAGAGGTAGTAAATCATGTTAAATTAATGAAAGTGATCTTAAGTTTGAGTCTCATAATTTAGACTTAAAACGTTGGTGANAACAATCAGTTTTCTAGAGGAAGTTAATCATGTTAAATTAATGAAAAGTGATCTTAAGTTTGAGTCTTTTAATTTAGACTTGAAACGTTGGTGAATACAGACCCTGGTCTGTACAGTTACAGAGACCACATCGCATATGCGTTCTTTTAAAAACATAAAGTTATTTCCTAAAAATTATTTATGAAATAACTTTATGTTCTTAAAAGAACGCTTCTGCGATGTGGTCTCTGTAACAGTTTCCAGATCCATCTCCTTCAGACACAACATGTGGCTGATCCGTGTCATCATCACATGTTCGTGAAAACATGTCTTTCCTCTCTAATCCAATGTTATGGAGAATGACACATGTGACTGTAATTTTGGCCGCTCTGTCAGGTTTTACTCGTAGTCCATAATGAAGACATGGAAATCTACGCTTGACAACGCCAAAAGCTTGTTCGATTACCACTCTTGTCCGACATAAGGGTATGTTAAATCGTTCCTGTAGGTCAAACAACATACTTATAATATTGCAATGTTTAAGCATTCAACTTAATGTAAGGAACTGAATCTATTAAGGTGACATTGCTTTATGTCTGTTAGTAAATATTAAACGTTTTCATTATTATTAGATTAGCTATATGTTATGAATTTTAGCATTGTGTGTATTTTTCATAAGTTTATATTAAAAATACTGGTAAAAGAAATTAATATGAAAGATTAATTTCTATTATTTTTTGATAGCAAATATTTAAATGTTCTGCATATTTTTATAACCCCAAAATACATTTTTTTATATATTTTTTTTAAATTTAGGGGAAACAACATTTAATTCTGAATATATGTTACATTGTTTTAAAGTCCATTTAATAACCATACCTTGGAAGGACTGTTGGTGTTTTGATATGGTGTCATTAGATACCTCTTGCATCCATAGCCCGAGTCACCAAGCAGAAGACCGTCGATTTCCCCTGTCATAATAAACAAAAATGATCATTTTGCAGCACTGTTACAATTAAGAACGATATAAAGCACTGTNAGATACAACTTCTGACCAAGTTTGGTGAAGATCGGATGAAAAAACTTGAAATAGATAGCGGACACAAGCTTGTTCCGCCCGCCCGCCAGCCAGCCCGCCTGAGCCCGCCCGCATTGGCCAATCTAATAACCAGTTTTTTCCTTCGAAAAACCTGGCTAAAAACATAGCTCAGATCTCAGTAGATATCACATGTGTAACAGATGCATTCATTCAAAACACAATTGACATAAACTACTCTTTCTTACATCGCACTGTTTTCTTCGTAAGGTAAGACCATGTATAAGCCACCACAACAACATTCTCGTTTTAGAGAATTGTGTCGCAGCGAATATGAGATCTTTAAAACAATAAAACACGTCAACACTTATTGTCATGGATGTGCAGTTATTCACAAAACTTTTAATTTTTAAAAATGACCCTCGCTCTGGAAAAACGAGGTTTCATGCGAGTGCGTAAAATGTCATCCGAGACTAGCCTGTCTAGTTTCACACAGGCTAATCAGGGACAACACTTTCCGCTTTATTTATGGTATTTTTGTTTACAGAAAGATAATTCTTACCGAAAAGCATGTCTATGCGGAAAGTGTCGTCCATATGCGGACTGCACAGGCTAATCCGGGACGGTACTTTACGCACATGCATTAGGCCCAGTTTTCCTAGAACGAGACTCAATTAGATAATTAGAAAGGGAAGCTACTCTTTCTCGAAAACTAAATTTCCATCGTTAGTTGTCCGCCACTTTAGTGCCGTTCAGTCGTTTGTCAGTTATATGCCGGAAATGTACGTACGTTTCCATATTAATTTATTGAATTGAGAAACGCCATCAGACTTTCATACCAAATTGTGTTGTCATTTAATATTTAGCAACTTTGTTAACTGCATTTGCGCTTTATATGTTCGAAGAGTAAACGATATTATACATAACTTAATTAAAAGTGTAGTGGCGAGAACACATATTGATGGATAAACGTATTTAATAAAGCAATTTTACAGATGATCGTTTTGGAGTTTTCAAACATAGCTTTCAAATACAAAATGATTGTTTTTGAAAGAGCAAAGTTTCGACATTTATTAGCAGAAATTATGCAATACTGGTTACATGAACATACTATCTCTTAATTTAAACGCAAACATAAATTTTATTTATTGCACGTTTTCTTATGAAAATGATAAACATGGTGTGTGTACAATTTAAAATGATGATCAAATGCATTGACCAAAAAACTATGCTTACTGTAAATACAATTTCATTATGTATTCTCTCGCAAATCAATTAACATTTAATTACAGTTATATCACTTACATCGCCTTATTCAAATGCTATATTTAATGATAAAACATGCATATCTTAAACATGTGAACTGTTTCTAAATAACTAAAAAATATTTTAATATAAAAAGTGTTAAACATTTCAACATGTATTACCCCATTGCGAAAAAGGCTAAAGCACCGTACATTGAAATTAGAAACTTTAAATGCTATCAAAGAAAACCATATGTATAATAATATACACTATAAGCATACTATTGAAGGCAAACAATAAAACAAACACTATCAACTACAAGTATGTATACAGCAACATCCATGGATGCATGTAGGTACATACCCATCTATTTCGTATATGTTTTGGATTGATTACGGGTAAATATCAGCTCGTATTTTGTCATCGTCCGAAACCGCTATGTCCGATTTCTCTGTCGCTAAGATGACGGTAACCTATGAAAATGCGGGAATATATAACCCTGAGATTTTTATATGGAACACGCAAGTTTGCTAGCACTGCATCAAATATCACTCCATTTCCTGACATGTCAGCACGCAACGTTTCTACCTAAGCTTTCTTTAACCTACTTTCCGTCGTAGTTCTGACGTCACGCTTAGCTCATAAGTGTTTGGGCCTATCTGCCGACAACAAATGTTGTAATCACAAATGCTTTTTTAATACACCATGATTCAATTAAAGTTCTTTTGTCGTTTGGTTCAGACAACATTGTCTGCCGTTCCGTTGGGGATCGCGCCGTTGCTGTTGTTGTTCGCCGAGATGTCGCCCTGCATCGATATAGAATGCTTCTTCTGAAACACGAAGAAATAAAACACTACATATAGTTGTTAATATCGCACACCATACAAAATGAAAAAAAAAAAAAACATAAAAATATTTTGTCAATATGAAAAAGGTCATTTCAATCGAGCTTCAGAAATGCTAAACGCGCACTTTAGGCTTCAGATCAGCATGGCATGATAAAAAAA
Source organism: Dreissena rostriformis (assembly GCA_007657795.1). Lineage (NCBI taxonomy): Eukaryota > Metazoa > Mollusca > Bivalvia > Myida > Dreissenidae > Dreissena > Dreissena rostriformis. The sequence goes on along the minus strand of VMBQ01005012.1, from coordinate 20,461 downwards.
AGTATTGTTCACACTTCTATGGACAGTTGTGTTGGGTTGCATTCACCGACATCCTAAAAACCACGTCTATGAAAGATCACACAACTGAACAAAGAACAAAGCAACCTTAGTTTCTGGGACTGCAAAGGCATTCAGAAAACATCAGAATATATAGTATGTCCGAAAACATTTAATTTCCGACAACGTTGCGTCCGAAAACGCGATGTTCCGCAAAAGGGTGTAAATACTGTACCATACCTCGTACTCCTCCTCGAGATGAATGTGCGGGTCGTGCATGCGCACGTTCTTAAAGTTTGGCGCGAACGTCAACGTAAACGTCAGAATTGAGAGCGCCAGAAGCCACTCGGACACCGTCGACGTCAGGTAGATCATGCGTAACGAGTCCTGAAATTATGAAAAATAATAACTGTATCTATACATGCAAACATGTGTGGTCATTAGTATTATAGTGGAAAACTTTATCAATTAACGCCATAACCGGCTTTTTGATATCATCATGATCACCGTTGTCACCATCGTCCACCCTATCATCGGCATAAAAGCTTCATCACGACTAACATAATTTCAACAGAACAATTTAGACCAGTAGTTTTTTATATAAAAGTTCTTCACATGCGAAAGATTGGGCTAAGTGTGGTAGAAGAAAAAGTAATGTCAATCAAACGGCACATTCCGCACGTGATAATGATCCCACTGACAATGAGCCTGTTACAATTGCAGCATTTAAAGAACACATGAGAACAATGACGGATTAACTCGCGGACGGGTTCCGATAGCGACCAGAGTTCACATTCCTGTCTCTGCCAGAGTTCAAATGCTTCTTTCTGTAACCCATCTGCAGTGACAGCACGCAAGTGTTGTGCAGGTGAGATTTAATGCGCCATTGATATATACCAGGCCTCGTGTTTACAGAAGAGCATACCAGACCGACGGCATCTTTGATAGAAACCATTCATCTCAATGCAACCTGTATTTGCCGCTCATTCATGTCTGTATTTTGCAGGTACTCGAACAAAGGCTGTAGTTTAGAAATGTGCTATTAATCCTACTTCGCTTTGAAGTATATTACCGCTATTAAATCACAATTCAATGTAATTGCGCAACAAAGTGCAATAATTGGAATTTGAATATTTTTCTTAATTAGAACTAGTATGCTGATTGTCTGATTCTGGTATTTTTATCGTCTTCAATTACGGATAATTGAAATTCATTTAATTACAGAGGATGACAAATAGCGACCTTTTAGAGTATTAATTACATTCCAGTGGTGCGAGATAAAAGCAATGGTGCTTATGAAAAAGGTTAAAACAGATTAACATCACCACCATCATCATCATCATAATTATCAAAATCGTCTTCATCGCCATCATCATCATCGTCGTCGTCGCAATAATTAATATAATCATCATCATCATCTTCATCTTCGTCGTCTTCGTTGTCATCAACATTATCATAATCATTGTCGCCGATTCCATCATCATAATCATCATCTTCAACGTTGTCACCAATTCGCCATCATCATCGTCATTATAAACAACTTTATCAACATCATCCTAAAGAACACCAAGTAAACAGGATTNGTAGTAGTAGAAGTAGTAGAAGTAGTAGTAGTAGTAGAAGTAGTAGTAGTAGTAGTAGTAGTAGTAGTAGTAGTAGTAGTAGTAGTAGTAGTAGTAGTAGTAGTAGTAGCAGTTGCTACAGCAGCAACAATAGCAGCAGCAGCAGCAGTAGCATTAGTAGTAGTAGAAGTATGAACACCAATTGAACAAATATACCACACACTACTATTTTCACTGTTTCAATTTTTTTTATAAAAACTACTGCTGCTATGGCAAGTACAATTTCAACTGACGCTTAATAACAACCACAATTCAAAATCTCCATTGTAGCAATAAAACCAGTACAATGAACTGTTATATAATAACATAATAAAATGGATTCTGAAATGGGTCATTTCATGTATAATTTGGCATTTTATGTTCTAGGAAAAGGGCGAGGAAGGACTGCATTGCTGCAAGTTTCGCAAGTCTGAACATGGTTCGTCCAGAAGTCGCCAAGAAAATATTTGACCCCAAAACACAGTTCGGAAAGAGTGTAGAGATGTAAATATTTATTTCGACTATTTAACAAGACAATCTTGTGTTGATTTTGGGATTGAAATAAACATGTATATTTATTTGAAAGAAGGTAGTACTTTTAGCGTCTTATTGTTGATTTAAATCATTTTTATTTACGGATTTAAACACAATTGATACATAAGCATGACGTTAATCGCATAGTTGTAGTTTAGTTCTATCAATTGTGGTTTTCTTATATTCGGGGACTTGATACAAGGTAAATAATACTTGGGATATTTAGATTAGATAATCAAACATGTGTTTTCTTTGTTGTGTGTTAAATTATAGGATTTTGTTTAATATGTGTTTATATTCGGAGACTTAATACTGAATAGCAATCATAGTAAGCAAAAGAATGTAGGTTATCTGTAAGGAGTCTTTAAAGTTTAGCTAATCGAGTGTGGGCTTGGGTTTTATTCGCTTGTTTTTTAACAATCCTCGTGTGATTTTACGTCTGTATCGAATTACTCATTATCTTACATATCGTATGATTATGTCTCAACAACAATATCCTTAGGTAGGATGGTATTGAATGTGAATATGTCCTAATCTCAATGATTATACAATGACTAGAGTTGGGTAAAATACACTCATATGCTCATATTGTTTTGATTAGTATTAGTCAATTTTGTTTTAAGGAATTAGTTGTATTTACTATACTTACATTTATATCATCAACATGCATTGCAGCAGCGTTTGTTTATCTAATGTGCATGTTTCTTGAAACAACATGTAATCAAATATTAGCATGAATTTGCGATTTAGATCTAGAATATATTGTTAGATAAAATTGTGGTGTTGTACTTTTTTTTTCAATGATCATGTGTTCGTGTTGTAGTTTTCATTGTAATAGTTATTGCAAAATTAACTACTAGGTCTACTTAAAATAAACTTGGTGGTGAATAGTTTAAAATATAATAAACAATAGCAAGGAAGCAATTACAAAACAGTTCGACTAATAACACATGCACTATACAATACGCACAAACACACACAAAACACATACATATGATTACATCGGGGATCACCGTCCTTGAACAGTTATTGCAAAGGTTAAAAAAGGTTTTAAAGTGCTCCAAACTTCATACTGGTCCCACATTTTTTCACAAATCACTCCAGTGAATAAAAATATCTCAAAGCATCAACTTTCAAATTAAATATCATTAAGATACCTTTCAATTTAATAACTCAATTTTGGAATAAAACATAAGCGAATGAATTGTTATGTTGGGGCTGTGATTAAATTTAAATAAAACATTATACAACTAGACTGCATCCTTCTTTTGATTAAAAAGTTTGAGAGACAAAGACTCATATAATTTAATGCGTGTTCACGAAGAAGAAACAATAGTGGTTGTAAAAGGTAAATTTACATAGCTTGGTTTTGTATATAAAATAGCATGCGACACTTCGCCTTATGATACCAATCGCTTATGTCAATATTTTTTACCGATTTACTAACTTTGACCTTTGAAATCATTCTCCTCACTTCTGCCCAATTATTCAAAAGTCACATCATTGTAGAAGGTAAATGTGCACGACATTATTAAGAATTCTGAGGAATACAGTTTAAACAACAGGAGAAAGGCCCTTTAGCGCTCTCCTGTTAACTCAAGGAAGTGCACTGATTTGAGCAGGTAGTGTTCACGGCGTTTACTATAGACTTACTCAGAACCTACCCCACCCCCTCTTGTTGCAGCTATGTTTTCATTATACCGGAGCGATTTTCGAACTAAATTTGTTTAGATATCATCAAAAAAGAGAGTCAAACGCCATAATGCGTCCCCTGACCAAACAAATTAACTGGTCTTATCTGCTACTGTGATGTTTGTATAATAAATTTGACTTCTGATATATTTTCTCTACGCCTTTGGACACAGATTATACCGCGACAATATTGGAAAAAAATGGTCTGAGACGGTTTTGCAATTAGGCAAACATGATGGCGATTGGTTTACCATTTTGAAATCGTCAAAATAAAACTGGTACACCTATTATTTTTCGTCATACTAAAAAAACTGCAACGCCTCCTGGAAGTTAGGTAATTTAACTGACCATTTTCAAACGCTCCCGATAAATGTATTATCATATGATCAAATGTAAAAAGCGCGAATTCTTGCTGTTCACAATGGCAGCCATGTTTTATATGGACTGGAATCATTTTAAAACTCGACATAGATATTAATAGAACAAGAATGAGAGGCCGTTTTGTCTAAATCGCCACTTATTAATCAAACATGGTACCTATGTTTATACCTAAAGTATACACAGTTGTCCATGACATTCAAAACTATTGACCTAAGGTGGTTGTATGACTGTGTAAACTAATCATACTGCCATTAAGAAACCAATTTATGTATCCTGGTAAAGCGACCTTTTTGAAAAACCCACTAATTTGCTGGTACGAATAAAGCTGACCCATTTGAAATCCTTTCAAAATCACACACCGTATCAACCGTTATTAATTAAAGTAATCATCGTTGGTTGAAATAATGTACCAGCGCTGTGTGTTACGGGGTGATCAGTGGGTTTTTCTGAACTCGTGCGAATTCCGGGATCAGTCTATTGTCGTAAGTTTTTACTCAAAACGAAACATCCATGTGATAACTGTTGTATAACCTGATTTTATAAATTTTCAAGACAGTGTTAGACTAATTCAGTTTGTTTAACCGATAAAACGTCTGGCGTAGAAAGAGGAGATAAACTAGCACAAACATACCCTTCTGCGATGAACGAACTCATCGGTCATGTTGTGCAATGTTTATCATGGCAGTGTCTAATTGTTACTAAGTCGGACAGTACATACACTCATATGCATTCATATTGTACGTAGTAAACATATACAATATCAATTTAAACAGGCAACAGGGATCGAACACATTCATACATGTCGCCGTAATGTTGTTACAATTTTCAGCTTTTGATGCTTTGTGCAGATTTTTGATTGTTTGTTCATGAAGAACATTGATATTGAATAGGATTTTTTTATATATATCGTCAGTGTGTATAAGCGGGTAAAATACTCCCTTGCCTCCCAATACCTAGATAAACGTGTAAAAAAAAATTCGTTTTGTATGTGCACGGGGATCAAGGGTTAAAAGTTGGGCAACTGTCGTTGATATTTATTCATTCACAAGAGTTGTTGTCCTTTAACTGTAAAGTTCAAATTATTTGCATTGTAAAATATCGCACCGAAAATTGTATTAAGTTAACACAAAATTAAAATAGTTTGTATTGATTAAAATATAAATGTCTACACCCTACGACATAAGCAGTGCAATGCCTCGTCCAAAACAGTTTTTAAATAAATATATTGCACTAAGAGAAAACAAATATGAAGATGAAAGATTATTATTTCAATTGCATAGTTGCTNTTTTTTAAAAGGGACCCAGGGCTTACCAGTATCCTGTAGCTTCATTTCAATTGAAAAACATTTGAGCTGCACTCTTGGAAAATAGGGCTTCATCCATGCGCGTAAAGTGTCATCTCAGATTAGCCTGTGTAGTCCGCACAAGCTAATCAGGGATGACACTTAACACCAAAACTGGATTTTTGCTAAGAAAATACTTAAATTTCGTTTTGCAAACGAAAAAAAAGTGTCCCATGTTAGCCTGTGCAGTCTTCACAGGCCCATCTGGGACGACACTTTACTCACATGCATTAAGCCTGGTTTTCCCAGAGCGTGGCTCATATTCCAGTAGTGCAATATACCCTTCATTTAGGTATGCGTCTATTGTGTTTACATAACCTGCTGGGAGTACTGTTTTAATGCTAGTCTTTTTGTTATTTTGTATATAGACAAGTATTCTTGATCTGACATTTACTTGTAACTAGATGAGAGTTATGCAGGTCTGCTGCAATGACATGAAATCATTCGATTATAAAATAATGTACACAATGTGTATGCTTAAACAGAGGTTGTGATTGCATTAACATATTTAAAATGGAGACAACTCATGTAGAATAATACATATTTGGAGAGTTGTGTCCCTTTTAATCATAGACTTTCTGGTATTCTCAAAATTGTTCAGTTCAGATTTCGCTTAAGATGATAGATTTATTTCCCTAAAATATTTACATAACTGACCATTTTCAAAATATAACAATTCAGATGAGGCTCAACATGACAGATTGCATTGCCTGTTTTAATTACTGACCAAGTGTTTAAATACATGAGTCTCGTTCTGGGAAAACTAGGCTTAAGGCATGTGCGTAAAAGTGTCATCCCAGATCAGCGATGACACCTTCCGCTTTTATGGATTTGTTTCGTTAAAAGGAAGGTCTCTTCCAATTGTAAATCTAGTTTGGGCGGAAAGTGTCGTCCCTGATTGGCTTGTATGGACTATGCACCTAGAACGCAACTAATGTGAGTCCTGTGTCTGCTTTCAGCTTCTTGAGATGGAGGCAATGTTGTCTGGAGCCCTGATGCTTTTATATTGGTCACATAACATTGGATGAACATCAAAAGGTATGAAGTCCCTCGCAGTGTGTGTTTGCTTTTGTTGGGAAGTGAAATGTGTAATTCTACCTATATCTAGATGAGATAAATACGCTAACCACATCGCAAATCATGGTGATATTCAGGGCCTGTATTCAACAATCCATTCTTATACTTAGGACTAAAGAATAGACTTGCCCAGAAGTTCTAAGAATTTCATTAACAAATTGTCTTAAATGAAGGATGGTATATTTAAACGATGTTAAATGTGGAGCTTGACTCGCCATAAGTTTTTTAAAAGTTTCAATTTTAATAATTATATTTTATTTCAATGTGATAAATACAAATAAATTCACTTTACAAATTTTGAGTTACAGTTTTATGTGCTGTCATTATGTTGATTTTTTTTTTCATTTTTCATCAGTTAATTATATTTCCATGCTTGCCATGACATTAGGAACATAACTGATGATTTTGTGGCTTCTTTTGTATTTTGAGCGTTTTACATTAAGCTATGTGCAAGTATAATTATATACATAATTATAATATCAATATAAATACATTTTATATACTTAAAAAAGTACATAAAAACAAGATTTTTGAATTGCTTTGTAATAATTCTATTTTAAAACATCTTTTAAAATGCGAAAAAAAACAATCTGGATCTCAAGAAAACACCAGGACAAAATGCACCATTACATATTATGATACATATACGTGTTCTTATTTAATCAATGTTCTGCTCCTAAAATTTCAGTAAAATGGTCATACCTCTTCCAAAATTGTAATTGATATGCATCACATTTCAAAATCTGTGTCAAAATAATGTTTTCCATATGCATTCTAGTTTTTGTAGTGTTTGTTAAAGTGTGTTTTGTATTCAATCGTGTGTTGTTGCGTACAAATATATACAGAAAAAAATGCCAATTATGAACGAATCTGTAAAATCTCAGGATATAAAATGTGTGTTATTCATAATTGAGAAATCATGTTTAGTGATTGTCACACGTACAACTCCGGTATTTATGTTGGACATTCTGTCACAGTGGTAGTAAGTGGTCACCGTTCACACCGTACAAGTCATGTGGGGTTTCTGCCACGTGCTCAGGTGTCACTTCACAGCACAAGACCACACCAAAATCTGATATCTTTCTGTAAAACTAAATAGCTGGAAATTGCAGTTATAATTCAAAATTTGCCCCATTTTTTAGAGTCTAGTAAAGTTAATTACATAGGACTGCTTGGCGACACACTCCGGGTCCTCACTTACTGCAGCCTCAGGAACGGAAGGACCTTATAAACTTCGAAACACACACATGTCATGGGTGTTTTCACGTTTGATTGTTCAAAAGGTGTTTATGCTGTGTTGTAATGTTGTGTTTTCTGTGTAATCCTCAATAGCTAATGCTATGACGAACCGTTAATGCCAAAACTACACTCAACGCTCAGAAGCCTTTCTAGATGAAACTGTTGTAAAAAAAAATCACAGTAACACTATACACAAATGTAATGATTGCAGTCATAACTGTGTTTTCACGATTTTGTAGGAACAGTTTCACTTAAATTTAGCATATGTACCTCTTATGTACTTATAAACCAAATTATTGTTTATCCAATAGAATCCATTTGCGAATGGTGCAAAGCCGGAACTCATTAATGGTTTTGGTATAGTGTTGTGTCCGAAATTATCAAACATTGTAAGAATGCAAGCCATGGAAACTGTTTCAAACTTTGTCAATACTATCTATGCAATATTTTATACTTTGTTACACGGTATGATAGCAAAATAAATATGTAAGAATTATTTAAACTTGTTAGTACTGTTTTATCAATTATTTTGTGTTTACATGTAAAACGTTACAGAAAAAAATCAGTGCTTTGTGTGAACACAGCATTCTTGTGTCCCAAATTTTACAGGAACCGGTAAGAGCTTTCAAAACGTCACATCTCTTTGCGTCCATCTTTAAGACGGACCACTACATCTATGTTTAAACAGAAAAAATAAAACGAGTTCTAAAAGGGCATAATTATCTTGTTTTTAAAGGGACTGTAAACCACGAGTGACGAAAAAAGGAAAGTTCTAAAATACCGTATTTTTGTACAATTATTAGTTTATATTGATTAAAATATCACGACTGGTATATTACATTACTTGAAAAAAAGTTTTCAGTATATTTGGTAATTAAATTTCGCGATGTGAAATCGAAAGTACATCGCGAAAATAGGTGAAATAACGATATGCACACTATAAATAACGCAAGTGAAGATTTTCCACAGACATTAAGTAATGCAAAACATATCTTGCGTAATAAATACGCCCGGCAGCAAAGAAATATGGTAACATAGCTGCTACTGCAGAGAGAGGCAGGCCCCATTTTGCTTCTCGTTCGGCTCGAACAAAGAGAATCATGATGAAAACAGGCTTATCAGGCATTTAAGCCAAAGACGGGTTGTTCTACTAGTCTTTGCTTTACTCTCCAGGGAAAGCATAAGGTCGTCAAAAGTGTTTGCATAAGGAGATTCTTTTCTTAAAACTTCTTCAGCTACAATTCTGAGGGCCCTTTCATTTTGTGGAAAGTTCTTCCCCGTTAACATCCTGGTCACTCCTGGTCACTCCACCAAAAGATGCCTTTAATTTGTCTTTAAGACCACTGTTAGCCATCAGGACTCCAACACAACCAACAAAACTCATCAAAGTGTGCATGCCTCAAAGTCTTGGATAAAAGTCATGAAATAGCTCATGATGAACCCACATTACATTGAACATAACGCGATATGGTTGGTCAGTGGTAAATATAGTAAAGTCTTGTTTACATTTATAGGTAAGTCGCTGCGCCTCGCACATTTCAGTCATCATGGTGTCAGAAGGTATCATGTCGATCAAAGGCGTGTACATGACTGATGAACCAGGTTTCATTGATTGGCCTTGCCTCCTTTCAATGGCTGTATTGTATCTACCAAACTCTGGTAAATTGTTGACAAATGTTATGTCACGCATTAAATTGAAGATCTAGGTCCCTAGCTTTTGCATTTAGAATTGCCTTTTCTGCTTACATTCTTAATGTCAACACGCAGCGCCGAGAGTAATGTGCAGGCATATAAGGCCTTTTAGGTCCATGGTAATGTTGGACTTTTACATACGACTTTATTGGAGTTTTCATAGCATCCCTAGATATCCGATCAATTTTCAGGTCATATCCTGGTGTATCATCTAAGGTTCTTTTTTTGGGGTTAGTAAGAGTACAAGTGCATGAGTTGACTTGAGTCCGTTTTGTGATGAGACATTTGCATCGAAATTATCAGCAACAGCCTGAAACAGGCCTTCATTTGCTTCAATAATGGGCCTTAGGCTGGGGTTTTGAGCCTCTGGTACTGTAGATACAGCTGCTGATGTTTTGAAACGTAGCACTTCATCATAGGAGCATGTTACACCAAAGTCATATAAATTGTGTATGTTAGCTTTTTCTCTGGTTTCAATACCAAGAGCAATTTGAAGAGATGTTGGTTTGTTTTCTCTATAAACATATTTACAAGCAAATTATACCAACCATATTTATATAAGTTATTCATATTATATACAACGCTGACTGTACTTACATGTAAACATTGTTAATCCACGATGAAGCTGCTGAACTCTATTCTACTTTTCCTTTATGCCGACGAATAAATGGCGGATCTGAAACAAATGGAGATAACTTTATAATGTAAATTATGTATATCTCATAATTTTCCTTTAAACATTTTAAATGTCAATTATTCATTTTGAATTAACATGTTTTAAGTAGTTATTATATCCCGCATAAACAACTATGATATATTTCCCACAAAATATTTCTTTCGATGAAATTGTATTGTATTTACAGTTTTTGATAATGAAATGTATCACCATGGTGAGTTATTTCAGTTGATATAATTCTTATATGCACACAGAAAAATAATGTAGATAAATGTGGTATAATTGTATATGATTGTGCTCGCACAAGCAGGTTTACAAATAAATTGTTATGAAAATACCACGCTTTTGTCATTTTGGTCACCATCTTGTCCGCCATCTTGGCAGCCATTTGTTTTTAGCAGCAAGAGCATTTTTTTGTATCAAATGCCTCCAGGATGTTTCTTTTTACCAAAGCGAACAATTCAAGTGAAAAAAAATGAGTATTCCAAAAATATAGGAGATATAGGGAATTTTGTACTTTTGGCAGCCATGATGGCGGCAATTTTAGATTTCTAGCAAAATGCTTAATGGTGCTGAGGTGGCATCCGATGGATTTTGATCTAGAAATGTTGGGGAACAATAATACAGCAACACATTTTATGCGTACTATAAATCCAGGTCAACCCAAAAATCTGGGTTTGACATCTAGACTAAGATATCATCGTCGTCGATTAAATAATGAACGTTATATTAAAAAGCATTTAGCAGGCTCCATATACATGTAGGCATGCACGGAACGATTTTTTTGTGCCGTCGTAAAAATTATAAAGCTGTAACTACATGTATTCCCATTGTTGAAATAAACGCTCAAGAACCCTATACCTCGGCATTGTCCTTGTTTTTGCTGATCGTGGATGCATCTCATGGCTTTGCTTACGTTTGTACGGCGATGTTTTGTAGACAATTATTTATGTTCCAGTTACGTGATTTTTTGTCTAGGAATAGAAAATAAATGGATTTCAACAGATTTAACAGATTGTGGAACGGTGTGCTCAGCAAAATTGATAGCTCCGTTAACATTCTAGAGACCGTAACGGTAATCGGATCTCGAGTTTGGCTGGGCAACTCGGATTAACTCGAGTGTCTCGCGCTATAAATCCACGTGGACGATTTCATTAATCTCGATAGATCATCCCATTGTGAACCAGCCATAGATACCCCAAAATCCGACCAGATTTACGCCGCTAGTACAGTGAATAAGATGATACGCCAGGGCATATTGGCTGCGGCTTAATCGATCTGAACGTAAAGTAAGAGTAAAAAGGAATCTTGAAGTTTTTCATCCAAACTTACTGGGTGCCAACCGCGAGGCATTATAATAATGTTTTGTGTAAATTTCAGTATTTTGTACATGGTACTCTACGAGAATTTAGCTTCATTAATCTCGAGAAATACAAAGGGTGCAACCTCAATCTCTTCACTCTTCTTTTTTTTCAACAAGTCTGTGAAAAGCAATACATTTGGTATTAGTCTAAGAATCTAAATATCCGTTTACTAATGCGGTTTATTTGAACATGCCCCAAATAATGTTCACTGTTTGTTTATGTCATGCAAATTCGATTACTGTTGCATGCATAGCGACAAAGAGTGAACGACACGTCAACTCTATGATGATGACAATCCTGTAGTTAGTTTAAAAAAAAAACATATTATCCTAATCAGAAAATTGCGGAATTATATCAATTAAGATTATGAAATGAATTAAAAAAAAAACTTTCAAGTAAAAATCTAGACAGAATATTGTGTTATTGGTTCATTTCAAAAACAAGATATTTACATATAAAGCTTAATTTACAAACAAGCTATTAGCAGGGTCCATGGTATCGATGACGTTTGCGCTTATAGCGACAAGAAGTTACGTTAGCGACATGTCAACTATTCTGTATGGTGGCAACTGGATGACATGTTTGCCATACGCCTCCGAGATCCGAACATTTAAAACAAACTACGTGTTAAACTCCCTATACACATTCAATACCAAAGTGATCGAAATAGGTTTTCAGCAATACAAAACAACGTTGTAATGTTATTTTAAATATTTTGAAAATTGAAATGCACTATTTGATGGCCGTGCTTGCATTTTGGGTTTTGCATTTCCAATCGCCTGTTTAATTGTTTGCCAATGCAAACACTTTTAGTTTACAATTTATCTAGAGTTTCATCTAGAACACAATCTTATTTCAATCTGAAATGTGCCACGTGTTACGCTGATTGCTCGTTGATCAAACGAGTAAGTTGACAAACTGTTAGCTCTTAGCCATCTCTAAGTTCCTTGTTTAATTTTATCTGCCTATATTTAGGTTGCTAGGTTTAACATAATATAAATATTGATTCGGGGTGAAATTGAGTGAAGCTTGTTTATAGATGTCGATACATACAATCTTTGCCTCGCAATCATGAGGAAGTATTCAGATAACAGCAGCGACCAACGCAGGGATCCATTCGTTTTGCAAAACTTCCTGTTTAAATAGCTGGATAGCAACTTCTGGATAATTGTTGCTTGGTAGAGATTTGAAGTGCACACGCAGAAGTGCCTTTGACGTCTGAGATATCGCATTTAATTTTAATTTAACGAACGGGGGTTTCAAACAAAATGTGTATTTACATATTGCATGTAAATAAAAAAAAAACGGCAAATATAGACAAACAAGTTGCAATATCTTTTGAGAAGATTATTGAAAGATAAATAAAACAAATTCATAATCACACAGATGTATATACAATGTAAACTTTCATATTTATTTGATAATATAGCCTTTAGTTACTGAAATGCTTTTTAATTGTTTATGATGTTTTTCATAGACGTGTTCCGTTGTTTCGGTAGGTTATCGCCTTTAATTCACTATTGATCAGATGAATTAATTATTCAAGAAGCCACTGGTGAAAACCTTCATTTTCCTGATCACGATTGAATAATCTACCAAATCTACCGAAACCAAATTTGCTGTTTATCTAATGCTTCTCCAAGGTTTGTTAACATTTTAAAAGGGTTAAACTTTAGTATTGTGCTAGAGGTATAGCACCACGACGTCATTCCACTGTACAGCAGTAATAAACGATGTATTTTTTACTGTTTGAAATAGTGAGTTACCAGTTTTAAATCACTGATAGTTGGATAGCTCCGTATAAACCATAAGGAAGCACGAACAACGAAGATGTGAACAGTTTGGGTTAATGTGGAAGTAATTTTTCGTCGGATTAGCAGAAATCTTGTTTACACATCTGAACGCGGTGGCGTAAAACGCTCTCTAACGCAAACACTAAAATTTAGAATTTGTATTTTTGGCATAAGTTACTGTATAGCTCTTAATGTAATGTTTAATACATATACGATGTCAATATTTTTCATACACTGTATTCGGTTATTTTTAACATGTATTAAAAATACACTCTAAACTGTTTTTTTTTAAACTACAACTGTTATCTTAATATTAGCACAATGAGAAAGCAATACTATTCAATTATAGAAAATTATAATAAAAAAGTTTAACTCAATGAAATTAATTAATTAAATACATTCGACACCCACTCGTTTATTTTTTTGTATTTGTTTTTATCATTTTAAACTAAGAACCTTTAAACAACGGTGTAATGATTATAGTACTTTATGGCATAACCATTTAAAAGCATACCTTTGGAGCTTTGATCACTTTTCGACAAGTATATAAAGCCTAAATGCCAATGTGACGATCCCATATCTCGGAAGGATGTGATTGGGTTATATAAACTTAAGCATCAATATAGAATGAACGATAAGGCTGATTAATAAACTTATCGGACGTTTGCCTTTTTTCAATAATGTACGGCAACCTCGTTCTTATCGTGCTTTCCATAGCGACACTTGCAGGTAATTTTAATTATTTCCAACTTATTAAACTTTAATTTATTTAATTTGTATTGATTTTCTTTTAAATTGTAATTCAAAATGCATAATATAAATACACCTCTAAACATTAAGTATATGTATACTATTGGTCCAACCAAACATTATTCACAGGGGTACTAATTTGATCTGTAAAAGATAAAACGCAAATGCGAGATTTCATTTCTATAATTTACCATGTCGATACACTTTGGTCTTAAGAGTTTTCACATTTGCAGATTATTTATTACAATAGCATTTTCAGAAAAATCCATAAATTACAAAAAGTGTCTAGCTGTTTTTATGTATAGAGGATGTCTCAATGCAAAGTGTCTAGCTGTTTTTATGTATAGAGGATGTCTCAATGCTAACTGTTTTTATGTATAGAGGATGTCTCAATGCTAACTGTTTTTATGTATAGAGGATGTCTCAATGCTGTTTTTATGTATAGAGGATGTCTCAATGCAAATCTCTGTATGACAGGATTTGTTCATGCAACTGCAAGCAGACTTCATTAAACGAACAAACTGATAAATAATAAAAAACACAGAAGAGCTTAAGAAATAAAAATTATGAAATTATAAAAGTATTCTGATCAGTTGAAATGATCATACAAAAGAAGGTAAAAAGTTCAATAAGGCAGTAATCTAATATTTTGAAAATATGAGAACTAAACATTATAAACTGGAAACGAAGAAAATGCATGATATTGACACGAAACTCATTTGAAAAGATTCATTTTAATTTGTACAGACTTCGAATTTGTACTTTCCCCTTTGTTTCAATCACAATAATAATACTTTCAAATTGGGTGTCGGAATACAATTTTCAAATTTCTTGAATTGTTTTCGCAAGACAAATAAGCATATGTCAATATTGAAGTAATCGTTGTCGTCCATTTTTCCAATTTGCCAGCCAAAAGTTAATGATTTTTTACCATTTTCCAAATACACGCGAGTGGTTACGGTGTAAAATTTTATCTTTCGATCTTCTTTTCTCCTTTGATAATCGATAGCACTGTAATGCTACTTTTTACTCTGGTAACCGAAATGTTCACCCGAGGGTCTTTTACTTCGACCATTGTTTTTCCCCTCTCTTTCGCTTATATATTATGACCATATCTGCTCCAAGACTATGAGCAAGAGCATTCATGAATATAATGTTCCGATCAAACATCGTACCCTAAACTATGATATGTTATATGTATGGTTTAATACAACACCCATAGAATTAAATGGTTTGCTTGCTGTTTTATTACTTTCAGAATGTGGCTGTGGAAAATGGAGCACTTGCACACATCGCTGTTCCGGTGGTACCAGACAGAGAACCTGCTCTTCGGGGCTGTTTGGATGGAGGTCTAAGACAGAGGAAGAGAACTGCAATGAGTTCTGCTATAACGGGGGCCGGTATTCCAGCATGGCATGTCTTTGTTCCTCATGGCGGAGCGGAATGTGTTGTGAAGGTTGGATTTATTTTACTTATCCATTTCGTCATTGTTGGTTTTCGGAACACTATTGTTCAAGGCAGGTTAACATAGACCCAAAATAAAACAGTTTATTTGTGTATGCAATTTACATTTACCAGATGGGTGTTTACAGTAACCGTGCGTCCCAATATGTAAGAATTGTGTTGAAAGTATTTTTTTAAATGAAGTAAACTTTGCTCAATGCAATACAACGTTATAAGAAGCCATTTTAAAATTAGTCTAGTACCTAACTGCGAGTATGATATGATGTAAATTGGTTAATCAATGTTTCAAAAATAATGCTAAAAATAAAAATGAACAGTGTAATCGTTATATTAGAATGATTAAGAACGCATTCATATAAAAAGCAGCTTCACTAGCATATCAGTGCCAACAGTGTCTTATGTCGTTGGTTTTGTTTTCAAAACCTATCTTAAAATTCAAAAACTCTTCAGCAAAAGTGAATATTCAGAACGCAGTGTACATAACTGAATGTTTTTTACCGTAATTGATAAAACAACAACGTAAAAGTGAAAATGTGCTGTAAAACCTATAGCCTTAACCTGAGTAATAAATTGAACGCATGCGTTCAATTTCGTGCTTTTGTTGAAGCTTTCAATTTTTCAATCGTTCACGTTTTTAAATAATTATTTTGTGAAGTGTAAATTTCACATATATTAACACCGAGGCTATATAAGCATTGGAAACTTGTAAACTACAACATATACATATGAACAAAAGCATTACTATATTGGGACTTTTCTCTTTTACGTATAATCCAGATTGTCGGCACATTTCGATCAAACACTGCATTCCTGGAAATCAGCAATGTGGTGGAAGCCCTGACGGGATACGATGTACATCCTGTTATCCCCCATACCAATCAGACGGATACAATAATGGTTGTTGTAAGTCAAACTGTCTGACAGGCAAAAAGTGCTTTAAGGGCTAAGAAAATAAACTTCTTAAAAACTTCTTTAAATATGACCACCTTAATAAAGTAGGGTTGCTATCGTGTTTCGTTTGATATCCGCATGCTTGTTTGCCTTTGATGTGGTTTTAAATCAATCCTGAACAAATACAAGTACTCATTTGAAGATTATAATAATATGTATCTGACTGGTCTAGAGTGCTTTGATAACCCTGTTTAATTCATGTTAAACTATTTCATTGTTTTAATATACAAACGTCGTCGAAAACAACCGTTACCGTGATGAAGCTAAATGATCTTATCTATCTTTCAGTTCGAATACCTTGCAACGATAGGAATGGGATGTGTGGGCATACTTGTCTGACAGAGAAAGGTGTTCCCAAATGCATGTGTCGCAGCGGATTTCGGCTTGATACGAATGAGTACTCGTGTATAGGTAGTAAATCTTAAATAAATATTTGATTGAAGTTGAATATGTGCGAGGTTCTGCATGCTTATAAACCAGTCTGATCACCCAATGTACTCTGTATACATTTCCTAAGATTTTGACATCAGTAAAGCTGATTTACGTATGTGTAATTCAGATCAGTTTGTTTTTCTTGTGTTGCCGTAATCAGCTTATTAATCATTATCTCTTCAATTACTTAGATAAATTGTCTTTTCTTTAGCATTTAAATCTTGAAAAAAAATGGCAAAGGTTTTCAACATTTGGATGACCGAAACGGTCGGGTTAAAATCAAAACTATAATATGTATTAAGTATTGACTGCCTATAATCTGTATTTACATATTCCCAGATTTTTTTGTTTTCCGATTTGTCAAACAATATTTAAAACACTGCTGCAATTTATGTAACACTATTGTTTTGCATCGTATGCAAAATTCGAACATATTTGAACTATGTTTATCAAGATATCGACGAATGCCTTGATGGTTCTGCAAGATGCGAGCAAATCTGAACTAACGACGCGGGCTCGTTCAGCTGCTCTTGTCGACTTGGATATAGGCTTGACCCAGACGCAAGAACTTGCTCTGGTATTTATACTATAGACGTTGATTTTATATTCAGAAGTATCGTACAATAAACTGACACATGTAGCTATAAGATGGGATAGCAGCTGCCTTTAATTATGCACCCCTTCGAAGAAGCAGGTGTATATTCTTTTGCACCTGTTCGTAGGTTTTGTCGGTAGGTCAGTCCAATAACCTTTCAATTCAGCGCGATATCTTGAGAACGATTTGTCCTACAACCATGCAACTTTTTGTGAAAGTAACTTATGAGAACAGGAAGACGCTTAAAGATATTGAGGTAAATAGGTCAAATGTCAAGGTCACAGGTTCTTCTCACGGTAAATTTGTTTCCGCACGATGTCTTGAGAATTCTTTGACTACTTAAAGATCATGCAATTGGTAAAAAGATTACTTCTTGGAAAGGTTAGACGCATAATGATTATGAAGTCATCCAGTCAAATGTAAAAAAAACCGGGTCATGTAACATAATTTTTGTTTCGGCACAATTTTTTGAGAACGCCTAAACCTAAGATCGTACAGAGAGTACAGTGTTGACATGGGAGTAGAAGAAAACGCAATTTTATTTTGAGGGGTCACCATTTCAAAAGTCTAGATCATATGAGCTTGTATCAAAAAATTGATTTCTTCGCGATATCTAGAGTATGTTTTGACCTACGATCATCTTAATTGGTATGCTCGTTACTTGGTAGGTCAGGATGACGCTTTTCGATTTTAAGTTCAACTTGTCAAAGGTAAAGGTTACATAGGCTCGTAACAGAATATTTGTTTCCACACAATATCACAAAGAACGATTTGACCAATAATCCCGCAAATTGATGCAGTGTTTACTTGGGTGGAAAGTAAGACGCATATTAGGATTGACTATATAAGGTCAAAGGAAAAAATCACAGGGGCTTGTATCGTGCAATTGGTATTTGCACATAGTCTAGAGAGTTATTATGATCACATAATAAGTATGTTGGGTAGTGTTCACGAAGGATGACCATTAATGATTGTCAAATCAAGAATTCTAAGGCAAAAGTCCCATGGACGATTTTTCTGCATGTCGCGGATCATTGTGCAACTATTAACATAATTCTATATATTTCAATTTATATATTAATAATTATAATTATAATAATGTTATATTTATTAGTTATAAATATAGAATAAACATGAGCTCAACGCATGGACTTACTATTATTTAGCGCAAAGCAATCACTGAAAACAGGTGAATACATCTATGTTTATAACACTTAATTAAGCAGTAATGATAATGTCCAAATGATAAAAATACTTAGATACAGATAAGCAACAATATCTGCAACAACCAATATTATAAGTGGCAATCAAGAAGATGAAAACATTATATCAATGTAATAGTAAGAATGCTAGAATTCCAAGGTCATTGATACCATTGTTGCAATTGAATTCATATTTGTCCTTAGACATAGATGAGTGCCTCACTGGCTCAGCAAACTGCGCACAAATGTGCACCAACAACAATGGATCGTTCAGTTGTTCGTGTGACCCTGGTTTCCAGCTACAGTCAGATCGACGCACGTGTTCGGGTAAGCCCGTATAGGTTGCATATTAAAATATAATTAATGATGAAACCGATTCACATTTCATAAAAAACGTCTTTAGAGTTTCATGATGGTTAAACGTATGGTGTATATTTTGAATTACCAACTCTTGAGATCTTTTTTCTACCCACAACGAAGATTCGAGGGAATGCCTTCTGTATACAAAAATCCAAACACACTATTTTACTTAAATATCCCTTTATTTGGCATTGATATTTCAATTAATATCAACACTTATCAAATATGTTTTTGAGATGACGATGAATGCAGCGTTTCAAATGGACGTTGTTCCCATATATGCCGCAACCTCCCAGGCACATACCAATGTTATTGTCCGACTGGCTTTAGACTCGAAGCAAACACAAAGGATTGCACAGGTAATAACGAGTTTATATTGTTTCGAGAATGATACAATTAGACGCATGTCTTCTTTTATTAAGATTTGATAGTGTTCATACACAAATACATGTGTATAGTCCTAATAAAATAATAAATGACTGTAAAATCGTATTGCTCACACACATCCCNTATGGTTTGAACGTCCTTAGTTTGCTCTTACAAATTTGTTCATTGGTCTTCCGGTACTCGTCGGATTCATTTAATTGTACTAGTCCCATGACCCGGAAGTCCGCGACACTGTGGCCATTTGTGTAAAATGGCAACCGAGTCGTTGTGTCGAGTCCGTATCCGAGACAGGTTACGGAGATGTCGTTATAATGGTATCTCCGGTTTCCCCTACATATACAAAGGTCTTACAGCGTTCGCAGTGCACAGCGATTTGCAGGTGAACTCATTTCGCACATTGTAGGATTTGCCGGTGGTATCGCTGAATATTTCGGCCTCCATCATGTGCGGACAGATTGCGCACCTCTGTGCCCGACAAGGTCCGCTTCTGTTTGGAACCCGGAAACACATTCGGTTATTATTATTATTACAAGAAAGTTATTTCTTGACAATCCATTTAACAAATATTAAATGATATGTTATTATTGTACATTTTAATCTTGGATACTGTATATACTATTTATCTAAAAAATCCAGCGAAACCACCGGCAAAACCTACAATGTGCGAAACGAGGTCACCAGCAAATCCACCGATGAAGTCTATGCTGTGCACTGCGAACGCTGTAAGACCTTTGTATATGTAGGGGAATCGGGAGATACCCTGTACCAACGACATCTCCGTAACCTGTCCCGGATACGGACTCGACACAACGACCCGGTTACCGAGCACTTTTACACAATGGCCACAGTGTCGCGGACTTCCGGGTCATGGGACTAAAATAAATTAATGGATGCGACGAGTACCGGAAGACCATTGAACAACTTTGGAAGA
>VMBQ01005011.1:59159-72230 GCA_007657795.1 Dreissena rostriformis | reverse complement strand
TCGAAATTGTTCACTGTTTTACTGTGAAATGATGTCATTTTTTTTGACAAAATGATGTCATGATTCCAGCGGGCAACAGTTCAAACTATTGCCCTGTCAACAGTTCAAAATATTCACCAGTAACATTTTACAACATTGCAACATTACTTTTTCGACGAGGAAATAGCAAAAAATACGTTATTATCATTTATATAAAGCATCGGGTAATAATGTGTTATGCGACACATCGTCTTCTCGAAGTCGACATTTATTTAAAAATTGCATGATGAATGATAAAGTTACAGTTGGACAAGCTCCTTTATGGCGAAAGTAGACTTCTACATATGACCTTGACCGTTGAGGTAGTTTAGATGGTTCTTACACATTACATGCCGTTTCCTCATATTGGTCATTTGTGTTAAGTTATTTGAAAACGGAATGATGAATGACCACGTTACAGTGGGATAAGCTGTTTTATGGCCGATTTGACCTTTGACCTTTGTAAGACCTTTAACTTAGAGGCATGGAGATAGGTGTTATAAGAGACCTAGCATCTCCTCATGGTGGTCATTCATGGTAGGTTATTTTTAAATGGCATGATGAATGACAAACTTACAGTATGGACAAGCTGAATTTGAACTTTGACCTCTAAGTGAGACG
The DNA here is from genome assembly GCA_007657795.1 of Dreissena rostriformis. NCBI lineage: Eukaryota > Metazoa > Mollusca > Bivalvia > Myida > Dreissenidae > Dreissena > Dreissena rostriformis. The sequence goes on along the minus strand of VMBQ01005011.1, from coordinate 71,591 downwards.
TTGAACTTAAAGGCAGAGAGATGGTGTTACACACAACATGTCATCTTATCATGCTGAACATTTGTAATAAGCTATTTCAAAATTTCCAGTCCTGACAAGCTGGGATGCACACACTCACACTCAACAATTGTGACCCCTATATCAGGCTTCATGCAAACAGGCCTGACAATTTAAATGATTGTTATTTATTAGACAATGTCAAGAAAATAATAAATGCACAACATCAATAGATATTTAAATTGAAACATTACATAACCTCTAAAACTAATTTTGTCTTTAAATGTAGGCAGCTAGCTATCAAATGATAATAATACACAAGAGGGCCCAAGGACACTCACTCAACTTCTTATAACCTTGTTGGATTTAACATATTCTAGTTTGAAATTAGGTCTTTATAAAGCATGATAAACCTGGAACATGATCAGATCTGATATAAGGGACATAAATTTGAAAATCTTTGTAGTGGACATCTATACAATGTTACCATACCAAATATAAAACATGAAGTCCTTGAGGTTTAACAGATTTGTAGTCACTCTGCTTCTTAAGTCTATTTAAACCATGTGAACCAGGGGTGAGGGCCAGTTTTGAACCCAGGGGAATAATTGAGACAGTCTTTGAATAGACTGCAATGGGATATAATAAACCAAGAATGTTATAAACTAAGAATGTGAGCTTTGGTCCTCACAGTGTCAGAGAAGTTTTTAGTTGTCCGTTTTTCATTACTTCTTATTCAATGCTCTATTTATCAACGTATATATTGGACCATAATAACCTGAACAGTCCTGTGAAGCACTTGTGAACATGCTGTTATCATGACAAACGATGGACTACCGGTATGTGTGATAACAAATGCACACCATAAGTACCCTGTGCTCAGTTGAGATTAAAACCCTATTATCTTATGGCTAAATACTAAGACGATGTTCACATATGTCCTCAATTGAAAACAGAAAGCTGTTTTGATCCAATGACAATAATACATTGCTATTTTCATCAAATGCTTATCATTTCATATTGCTTTTCTCATCCAAAAGTTAGACATAAATGTTACAAATATTACTATATACTTTTCATCAAATAAATCTTTCCAATTCTCATTAGTGATCACTTCCCACAGGTTATTCACCATTTCCCACAGGTTATTCAACACTTCTCACAGGTGATTTGAACAACACTTCTCACAGGTTATTCAACATTCATAGGTTATTAATCACTTCTCACAGGTTATCAATAACTGTTCCATCTGTCTCCATCAAGAGTTCATTGTCAATGAAGTTATGATGACCATCGTCATTGTCATAACCATATGCAGCTTCGAACTGTGGAATGCCTTGTTCATTTTGTAACAAAACATTTGATTGGCTGAGATTGTCACCATCCTCGATTTCTATTGGCTGAGACTCATCCGTGCCTATTACAGACTCTACTGAGATTCCCAGAGCTTTCCGAATTCCTCTCAGACTTGCTACATCTTTGGGATATGCCTGAAATATGAAATACAAAGTTTGTTTAACGTTATATGGGAACTTTCTGCAACACAATATGACTGGCATGTTAATTTCTAAATTGACAAATCAACACATTTATGCCTAGCGTCTAGAAAAAAGGCGTTGGCAAATAGCATAGACCCAGATGAGACGCGGAATCAGGGTCCATGCTGTTTGCTTAAAGAAATTTCTGTAAGAAATATTCTAAATATAGAAATAAATATACTAGAAATCCCTAATTTAGGAAATAAATTGATCGAATTTTGAAGGATGGGAGAGTCCACTAAGCATAAATGGGCTAAGGAATAGGCAGCACACAAAGTATGGCAATCATAGAGAACATTGGCAGAATGTGGAAAAATGTAACACCTCATGTAGAATAAAAGGTTTTGTTGTTAAAAAAAGGAAATGTCCCAGTTCATGAAATAGTTGGCCAAAAAGACAGTACATAAATGCAATCTATGAATTTTAACATACTGAGCAATCAATACATTTACTATTTTACTATTTTAAGAAACTTACTTCCTTCGCAAGACTTGTGAGTTCAGAGGTGACATTTTCAGCTGAAAATAAACACATAGCATACAGTTTTATAGCCTACCAAATCAAGGAGTGTGTTCCAAATGATGCCAAATTCGTGGCTAAAGATAACTTACCAAAATGTATCACAATGAAATAACAAATAAAAGTAGAACTATGAAATTAAGGACCCTGTTTCATTATTTGTCATGTTAATCAAGTGAAATAATAAACATAGATTTCCATTAAACAGAATTCTAACACAGCACGTGCCAAATTTCATATAAACAAAGAAGAAAATCGTCTATGGGTTATTCTGCAATAATTATGGGCGGAGCTTATACACAGAAAGCACGCGCTGTAACTAAACAAAACATGCCAATACATTTTCCACCAGCGTAATAATCCGGTATTTTAGGAATGAAAGTCACGTGACAAAATACTATGCTGTGAAAACAAATGCATAAAATTGACCGATTTCCCACGGTGTTCGTCTGCTGCTTCGATACTAAACTGGCTAAAGTTGACACGTTTTTTTATCCATCCAGTTTGGCTGTTATTGAGAGCGGAGATCTGATCGACAGAACAGCTGAAAGTTATTTTTATGTGCGGAACTTAACATAAAAAAGTACACAAGAAAAATAAGATACATTGTATAAATTTTTGGTGAAAACCGTGTTAGAATCGAAATAATTCGTGTACGTTATAGTTTGTTGTCCAATAACCCACAGCCGGAAAATTAGATGTGTGGTTTCAAATCACTCGTGCTTCGCACTCGTGTTTTAATCCCTACGCATCTAAACTTCTGGCATTGGTTATTCGACAACAAACTATAACCTACACAAATTATTTCTTAATATAGATAAAGTAAAGAAAATTGACATTCAACAGCATGACCATGCATGTGTGAGTGCCACGTTACCGAGGTGTTTCTCCGTGTCGCCGGGGGCGGGGGTGTTGGTGAGGTGCGGGGGAGGGCGCTGGCTCAGCCTCTCATGCTGAGTCTGCTGCAGCTCTCTCAGGAGGTCTGCTGTGCGGTCCAGACGCAGCTGTACATCGGGCTTACCCTCACCACCATCTGAACACACACATTATATAGAAATATTTGTTCGATTTGGTGGAATATCAATTTTAATTCACAAGTGATCATAGAAAGGAAAAAAATCTATGATCGTGAGTGAATTTAAATCGATATTCCACCGAATCCAACAGAATGAATCAATGATGTTATTTTTTTATTTTATGCTTGAATCTTGCTTGAATTTTGAATCTCGCTTGAATAATAACATCATGACGTCAAAAAAACGACGTCATTTCACAGTAAATTTTCACTGTTTNTGACAAACGATGGACTACCGGTATGTGTGATAACAAATGCACACCATAAGTACCCTGTGCTCAGTTGAGATTAAAACCCTATTATCTTATGGCTAAATACTAAGACGATGTTCACATATGTCCTCAATTGAAAACAGAAAGCTGTTTTGATCCAATGACAATAATACATTGCTATTTTCATCAAATGCTTATCATTTCATATTGCTTTTCTCATCCAAAAGTTAGACATAAATGTTACAAATATTACTATATACTTTTCATCAAATAAATCTTTCCAATTCTCATTAGTGATCACTTCCCACAGGTTATTCACCATTTCCCACAGGTTATTCAACACTTCTCACAGGTGATTTGAACAACACTTCTCACAGGTTATTCAACATTCATAGGTTATTAATCACTTCTCACAGGTTATCAATAACTGTTCCATCTGTCTCCATCAAGAGTTCATTGTCAATGAAGTTATGATGACCATCGTCATTGTCATAACCATATGCAGCTTCGAACTGTGGAATGCCTTGTTCATTTTGTAACAAAACATTTGATTGGCTGAGATTGTCACCATCCTCGATTTCTATTGGCTGAGACTCATCCGTGCCTATTACAGACTCTACTGAGATTCCCAGAGCTTTCCGAATTCCTCTCAGACTTGCTACATCTTTGGGATATGCCTGAAATATGAAATACAAAGTTTGTATAACGTTTTATGGAAACTTTCTGCAACACAATATGACTGGCATGTTAATTTCTAAATTGACAAATCAACACATTTATGCCTAGCGTCTAGAAAAAAGGCCTTGGCAAATAGCATAGACCCAGATGAGACGCGGCATCAGGGTCTGCGCTGTTTGCTTAAAGTAATTTCTGTAAGAAATATTCTAAATATAGAAATAAATATACTAGAAATCCCTAATTTAGGAAATAAATTGATCCAATTTTGAAGGATGGGAGAGTCCACTAAGCATAAATGGGTTAAGGAATAGGCAGCACACAAAGTATTGCAATCATAGAGAACATTGGCAGAATGTGGAAAAATGTAACACCTCATGTAGAATAAAAGGTTTTGTTGTTAAAAAAAGGAAATGTCTCAGTTCATGAAATAGTTGGCCAAAAAGACAGTATATAAATGCAATCTATGAATTTAAACATACTCGCAATCAATACATTTACTATTTTAAGAAACTTACTTCCTTCGCAAGACTTGTGAGTTCAGAGGTGACATTTTCAGCTGAAAATAAACACATAGCATTCAGTTTTATAGCCTTTCAAAGCAAAGAGTGTGTTCCAAATGATGTCAAATTCGTGGCTAAAGATAACTTACCAAAAAGTATCACAATGAAATAACAAATAAAAGTATAACTATGAAATTAAGTACCCTGTTTCATTTCTTGTCATGTAATTCAAGTAAAAATAATAAACATAGATGTCCATTAAACAGAATTCTAACACGGCACGTGCCAAATTTCATATAAACAAAGAAGAAAATCGTCTATGGGTTATTCTGCAATAATTATGGGCGGAGCTTATACACAGAAAGCATGCGCTGTAACTTAACAAAACATGCCAATACATTTTCCACCAGCGTAATAATCCGGTATTTAAGGAATGAAAGTCACGTGACAAAATACTATGCTGTGAAAACAAATGCATAAAATTGACCGATTTCCCACTGTGTTTGTCTGCTGCTTCGATACTAAACTGGCTGAAGTTGACACGTTTTTTATCCATCCAGTTTGGCTGTTGTTAAGAGCGGAGATCTGATCGACAGAACAGCCGAAAGTTATTTTTATGTGCGGAACTTCACATAAAATAGTACACAAGAAAAATAAGATACATTGTATAAATTTTTGGTGAAAACCGTGTTAGAATCGAAATAATTCGTGTACGTTATAGTTTGTTGTCCAATAACCCACAGCCGGAAAATTAGATGCGTGGTTTCAAATCACTCGTGCTTCGCACTCGTGTTTTAATCCCTACGCATCTAAACTTCTGGCCGTGGGTTATTTGACAACAAACTATAACATACACAAATTATTTCTTAATTATAAAGTAAAGAAAATTGACATTCAACAGCATGACCATGTATGTGTGAGTGCCACGTTACCGAGGTGTTTCTCCGTGTCGCCGGGGGCGGAGGTGTTGGTGAGGTGCGGGGGAGGGCGCTGGCTCAGCCTCTCATGCTGAGTCTGCTGCAGCTCTCTCAGGAGGTCTGCTGTGCGGTCCAGACGCAGCTGTACATCGGGCTTACCCTCACCACCATCTGAACACACACATTATGATTATATAGAAAATATTTGTTGGATTTGGTGGAATATCAATTTTAATTCGCAAGTGATCATAGAAAGAAAAAAAAATCTATGATCGTGAGTGAATTTAAATCGATATTCCACCCAATCCAACAGAATGAATCAATGATGTTCTTTTTATTTTATGCTTGAATCTTGCTTGAATTTTGAATCTCGCTTGAATAATAACGTCATGACGTCAAAAAAACGACGTCATTTCACAGTAAATTTTCACTGTTTTAAACAGTGAATTTTCAGTTTTAATTCACTGATATTTCTCTATAAACCATCTGAAGGCATAAAATAAACATAGATATATAAACAGATAATTTATCATCAAGATATGTTTTTTTGAGGGATGAGGGAACAACTTAAGAGATCAATCTTCTTCAGTGATTCATACATAACGCCTTTTAACTACAAAACTTGTTTAATCTTTACTATGATTATCCTTAGACAATAAGAACACATGCTCACATAACCATTTTATGTTAAGTTATCATGAGAACAAGCATGGACCTCTCGCTTATTTTTTGTTTTATACGAAAATGCATACAATGTACTACTAGTCACTCGACCACTCACTTGTTATATACATAATATTTATGTGCTGTATACTTATGGTCAATTGTCTATTGTATAAACAATCAACCTTAAACTCTACATACCTGCAGTAGTGTTTGCTGTGGACAAATCAGCCTCCTCTGGGGCACTCTGGCCTTCCATCATCATCTGAAACACAAATAACATATCAAAAATGGCATTGCATATTATGCCCACAATGGCACACAGCACACACAAAAATATAAATTATCCTAAACAGCAACACTTTGTTAATTTTCTCATATGCCGAAATACACAAAGCATTTCTCATCAAAATAGATAAACAACAGACTAGATAAAAGTAAGCTATGGGCTAACCTGAGACTCGAAGGAACTAAACTATTCTAAGAAGGTGGAGTTAAGTATAATAAAAGTACTTTATGAAACGTACATTTTTAATTTCTAGGCACCTTTTTTTTCTCAATAAGATTGGACAAAAATTGTTTCTTCTAGAGTGTTAACAGCGTTTTTTTAACCTTGACCTAGTGACCTAGTTTTTGACCTTGTGTGGCCCAGTTTCAAACTCATCAGATTTAATTGGGACAGATGTTCTGACCAAGTTTCATGAANGGTAGCCCTATGCCTTACGGTTATGGACAAGAAGATTTTTAAAGTTTGCACAAAATAGGCTTTATATAAGCATATGTTCATTTTTGTGACCCCCTGGGGCAGGGTCAAATTTGACCCCAGGGGCATAATTTGAACAAACAAGCAAATTCGTTGAATTGCTATCCCCCGCCAATTTAGAGCTTTGTCACAGAAAAAAGCATTTTTTCAAGATACAAAGGGCCATAACTCTGTTATTAATAGATGGTGTACAATGTCATTTGGTGTGCATCATCCATATATATACTCATACCAAGTTTCAATGAAATCCCCCAAAGCACTTCCAAGATATGGCTCCAGACACAAAAGTGCCGGCCGGCCGGACGGACGGAAGGACGGACGGACAACGCCAAAACAATATTCCTCCGCCTTTGGCGGGTGATAACAAAGTAGAGAACTATTAAATGTCACTACATACCAAATGTGGTAGCACTAGGCCATATGATTATGGACAAGAAGATTTTTAAAGTTTGCACAAAATAGGCTTTATATAAGTATATGTTCAATTTATTGACCCCCGGGGTGGGGTCAAATTTGACCCCAGGGGCATAATTTGAACAAATTTGAAAAAGGTTCACCCCAGGAACATTTGTGAGAAGTATTATCAGAATTGGACTTGTAGTTTAGGAGAAGAAGATGTTTAAAGAAAAATGTAACGCACGCACGACGGACACAGGACCATGACATAAGCCCCGCTGGCCTCTGGCCAGTGGAGCTAATAAGGCCCTTAGAGTGTTAACAAGGCAAAATGTTGACGACGGACAGCTCAAGATGGACGATGGACAAAAGGTGAGCCCAAAAGCTTATCATGAGCATGTTGTGCTCAGGTGAGCTAAAATGTGACCTCTGGTGCGTGGCCGATTTGACCAAACTTAGAAGAAGACCACTTTATGATGTTACACATCAAATATCAAACCCCTGACCCTTGTGGTTTCAGAGAAGATTTTATAATTTATTATGTTGAAAGCTTTAAATCTATTTTAAGCTCTGCTGACCTAAATATGCAGCAAACTAGAATGATGTGAAAAACTTTGAAAAAGAAAATGTAGTTTCAAGCAACAGTTTACCAACAAGGGACGACGGGAAAGGCGGTCCTAAAAAAGAATCTAATTCTGCTACTAGCAGAGCAGAGCTTATGTAAATCTATCTTTTCCTCAACTGGTAGATAATTCTTTATTAATGGGAGTTTTAGTATATTTAATTTACCATGTTGCATAAATTCCTAGCACTTTTCTTTAAAACAATAGCCCTTTTAAAGCATTAAAAGTCGCCGTGGCATAGTGGATATGGTGTCCGCCTAGCGACCGGTAGGTCACGGGTTCGATCCCCATTGCAGGAGCGTTCTTCAGATCACCCATATAGACACCAAGTACTGGTTCAAGTCCCAGAAAACGAACTCAAGAGTGTTTCAAATAAGCCTAAGGCTTTGGATGCAATCAAGCTCAAATAAAAAGGTTTAACCCTTTGCATGCTGGGAAATTTGTCGTCTGCTAAAATGTTGTCTGCTGAATTTCTAAATTTGGCATTTTCTTCGATTTTTTTTCTAATACCTCTATCACAATAGCAAACAGTTTGGATCCTGATGAGATGCCACGTTTTGTGGCGTCTCATCTGGATCCAAACTGTTTGCAAAGGCCTTCAAAATCCGGTTCCAGCGCTCAAAGGGTTAAACTAAAGCATTAAACTTGTACCTTTTTAAGAGCTGCTTTCTGTTTTTCATCCTGTTTTCGATTCTGGAAAATTTCAAACAAGATAATGCACACTGAAAAATTGTCTGGTTGATTAAGTGTTACATTGAACTTTATAAGACTACATAAATCCAACACATTTTGCATATTAAATATAATATCTCTAATCATGACAATTTGGATTTTATATTGTTTTATTTGGGGATACAGTTAATAGAAATCATACCATCCCCAGAAGCTAGTCACGTTTTAAAAAAAGTGGAAGGTCAGACAATTTAAACATACTTTGTACAGAATGCCAGTATTATTTCACATACCAAAATAAACCTCTAAGAATTGTGGTTTCAGAAAATAAGAATTTTGAAGACACAGTCACTGTGACCGTCACACAGCACTACTGAGGTTTGTATCAACCATGAGACCATGTGGATGTGGCCAGTTTTGACCCCATGGATAATGTCTCTGTAAGAATTGTAATGGACTGCAAGAGGATGAAAAACAGTCCCAGTAATGCTCATTGGTCATTGTTGGCTCAGGTACTACTAAAAAGGGTACGGAAAAAAACCTTAAAGGCACCAGGCCATACTCGGGGGGTACTTTTAAGTATATTTTCCCTACCCCGGGTACATTGGAGTATACTTAAGAGTAAACAGGGTACTTTTAAATAGTAACTGAGCCAACAACGACAAATTGAGCCCCAGTAACCACTAGTCACACTTTTCCTGGCCCATTCAAAGCTGTGAGACTGGTTACCTCGTGTATCTGTTTCATGGTGGTAGAGTGCTGTCCCTTCGTTAGCACGTCCAACAAGCTGTCCACAATCTTGGTGCAGTCATCCTCAGCGTCCTCAACGAACTTCATCACGCTGGCACACATGCAATGACATGGAGAGATCATTCTAAACTGATCACAAACAGGAAGAGTGTTTTTAACCCTTTATCACTTACATACACATTTTGCTATGTTTGTAGTCCCTTAGAAAATCAAATTAAATTGAAGGCCTATTTTACTAGATTCAAGTTATAAAAGCTTCCTTCCCAACCTTAAGGTACTGATTCACAGCAAACAGCATAAAACCTGAAAAGACTGCGAGTTCCTAGCTGTCTGTTCTGGTTTTATGCTGTTTGCATTTGCCATTTTCACTTCCCTTCTGAGTGGGAAAGGTTTAACTGATCACACACATAGTGTTTTTAATTCTAAAAAATTATGCCAGCAACAGCAAAATAAGGCTTGCATAGAACGATCTCTAATTGAGTTACACAAAGGTTTATCCCTAACAAAGACAAAATATGATATTCAAGTCTCAGTACTCCAGCTAGGCCTAAATGAAAGTGCCCAGCACCCTGCTACTCCTAGATCCCAACCTGCCACCTATGAAACCTGCTGTGCCCTTTTTTGCTAGGATCACATTATTAAAAGGCAAATTTTATTGATTTTTTTCATCTAATTTACACAGTGAATTTACTTAAATAAATATGGAAAAAATGTTTAAAAAGCAAACAACATGTTCCAAGTACTAGTAAATATCTAACACATGTCATATTGAAAATATGCCACAGGGATAACAGGACTGTGTGCGTTAGATAGCCCTTTTTACAAAGACGCTGTACTAATGTAATGTGCACCTACCTCTGTGCATACTGCACTCCAGTGTCATCTCCGTACGTTGACAGCAGCAGGTCAGATTCCTCCTTTGAGATGTTAGCAAAGGAGCTGTCATACATAGGGGCATGGCTGCTGAATGGGCCATATGTCAAATAGTTGACTGAAATAGAATCAGTCATACCTAGGTGCATGGCTGCTGAATGGGCCATATGTCAAATAGTTGACAGAAATAGAATCAGTCATACATAGGGGCATGACTGCTGAATGGGCCATATGTCAAATAGATGACTGAAATAGAATCAGTCATACATAGGGGCATGGCTGCTGAATGGGCTGTATGTCAAATAGATGACTGAAATAGAATCAGTCATACATAGGGGCATGGCTGCTGAATGGGCCATATGCCAAATATTTGACTAAAAGAGAATCAGTCATACACAGGGGCATGGATGCTGAATGGGCCATATGTCAAATAGTTGACTGAAATAGATCAGTCATACATAGGGGCATGTCTGCTGAATGGGCCATATGTCAAATAGTTGACTGAAATAGAATCAGTCATACATANACGCGGTCATGTTTCCAATGTTCTGGAGGATTATGCTCAAATAAGCCAATGGACTCAATGAAGTGTATTCATCGTATCTAGCCGCGGGAAATTTTATTTGAATTTTATTGGAGACTTACAAAGGTCAGGTAAAGGTGAAAAGTTGGGTTATACAGCTACGCCGAAAAAATGTTGGCCTGTACGTTCGCACTAACAAGATACAAGTTTACAGCTTCTGCGATTGCTGCCGCTGGTGCTGCTATCATTACTTCAGGTTGTCTGGAGATGTTTTGTAATGATGTATGTTTATAATGATGCCTTGTGTGCTTAAAATGATGTCTTGTTTGGTTGTAATGGTCCCAGTATACATCATACTTTGATAAGCTCACTTACGAGTATTATCCCCTTTGAAGAAGCGGGGGTTATTGCTATGCGCCTGTCCGTCGATCGGCCGGTTGGTCGGGTCGCTGGTGTAATGTTACAGACCCGTATAGGGATGGTTAAGATATAGATCCGTAGACGGAGTTTGTTTATATAATTATTAAACACACGCACTCAGCGATACATACAGTCCAGCGTTATACTAGAAAAAACTGACACACGCGCACCCAGGCCCGCCACACGCGCTGCGTCTGCAACGCTGGATGCTGATTGGTGTGGGCGGGGTTAACCCAAAGGTCTTCATAATTATGAATGACGGCTGGACATTACATATGGTTGGTCGGTCGGTGTTTCCGCAGTATATCTACACAATGTTTTGACCTTAAGTAATCTTAATTTTAATACATTTTTTATGAGAGTATGACGTTAGTCCACCATTTACATTATTCAGTTTCTTAATATATACATATTTTATGGCAGTTTTTATTTAAAAGAAAGGACGGGGCTGACCAGTAACCTGGGTATGTTGGCTGCATTGCACCCCTCCCTTCCCCTCTGACACCCCCCTTCTCCTTCAAACTAGAAGAGCCATGTCGGACTGGAGTGCACGGTGTAAAGTTTTATAACCTACAACACCCTATTTTTTGCCCTATCTAGAGCAATACCAACTTTTTGGTATTATTTTTCAATATAACTTTAAGTTTACTTGACGGACATAACCTCTAGAGGGTCTTTCACCCTGTATTATCTCATAATATGACTTCTTTTAGTCATTTTCATTTTTTACTGGATTGTTCCAGTAAAATTACAGTCCAATTGTGCTGTAAGACCATTATTTTGGTGTTACTGTCACATTATCTTAAGCTTTATATGAAAATTAGAGCATTTTGTAGGTTTTTATACCATGTACTATGGTATAATTTGAACCTTTTAGTCCATTCTCCTATTTTACTGGATTATTTCAGTATTACAACCATCATATTGTCTTAATTTCTTAATTTCCATGTGCTTTTGTACTTTTAAATAAAATCCATACCGTGCACTCCAAATAGTCCAGGGGAAGCAACTACCATACAATCTCAAAACCATTAAATTATCTCCCTTTCATATCTCTCTGTTTACCTCTGGTGGCTATTCCCTGCCTACACTACCAAAAAATCCCTTCTTTTAAACCCTCAGGGTGGCTAACATGCTGTTTTAACTAAGAATGAATACACGTAGTGTTGTACATAATGTTCATAAGTTACACCCGTGTGTTAATTCTATTATTTTGTCTTTTCTTAACTGTACATTACATTGTTTTACTGATTAATTTTTATGTGGCCCTATAAAGGTGACCGTTTGGCGACCAATTACTCATTACACTTATC
>VMBQ01005011.1:28388-58344 GCA_007657795.1 Dreissena rostriformis | reverse complement strand
TGAATGGGCCATATGTCAAATAGTTGACTGAAATAGAATCAGTCATACATAGGGGCATGGCTGCTGAATGGGCCATATGTCAAATAGTTGACTGAAATAGAATCAGTCATACATAGGGGCATGGCTGCTGAATGGGCCATATGTCAAATAGTTGACTGAAATAGAATCAGTCGTATATAGGGACATGGCTGCTGAATGGGTCATATGTCAAATAGTTGAGTGAAATAGAATAAGTCATATATAGGGACATGGCTGCTGAATGGGCCATAGCTCAAATAGTTGACTGAAATAGAATCAGTCATACATAGGGGCATGGATGCTGAATGACCCATATGTCAAAATTTTGACTGAAATAGAATCAGTCATATATAGGGGCATAGCTGCTCAATTGGACATATGTCGATGGTTCTTCTTCTCACTGTTACTGACTGCTACCAACTGTGACTTACTCTACAACCCACTGTGACTAATTACCACTCACTGTGACTGACCTTATCAACAACTGTGACTGGCTCTACAACTCAATGTGACAGGCTATACAACCTACAGTGACTTACTCTACTACTAATGTGACTGACTACAACCCACTGTGACTAGCTTTACTGCCCACTAAAAATGGCTTTACCACCCATGATGACTGGCTTTACCACCATCTGCGACTTGATCTTCTACCCATCATGACTGACTCTACCACCCACTGTAAGTTATTGACTACTTCTTATACAGCCTGACTATACCACTTACTGTGACTTACTCAACCACTCACTGTAACTGACTACTGGCTCTACTACCCACTGCCACTGATGACACTACCCACTCTGACAGGGGTGTGATTTAAAAACCACCTTAGGGGAGGAAAATGCCCCCTCCCCCCTCCACAGATTTTAACTAAACTCTTCATTTGTATAAAGATCTATCAAAGTTAATCACTATATATCAAATATTTTGACTCTGAAAAAGAGGAAATCAGCTGAAAGGAGGCAAAATCACAGCCCACTCTGACACTCACTCTGACTGGCTCTGTTCCTCTTGTCCTCCTTAAAGCCCGCTATGGACCCTGTGCCAGTGGACAGCTTGCCAGTCAGCGCCCCCAGAGAGATGATTCGCTCATTCTCACCAACTACAACAGGCACTTGTAGTCAAAGCAAGGTTCTGTGAGCAGTAATTCCAGAATCTCGCCCTGACTGGTCATAAGAAAAGGTAACACTGATATTACTGTAAAACACTATCAAATATTATGCTTAAGACAAACTGGTCTTAAAAAACACCACATTAATAATGTTTTGCCTAGCATCACATATATTATCATATATGTACATTTATAATTATAATTGACAAAATAATAGTCATATTAAAAAATTATTATATGAGTTCCCATAAAGGTGTAACATGTTGATTTCCTACTGCTGAAATGTTGATTACATTCTTTTGGTTTAATCTATAATTGAAATTATAAGAATCAGAAGCATTTTTTAAGAAAATCCTTTAATAAATATCTTATTATAATGATGTATCAAAATCATAGGAAAGTAGAAACGTATAACCGCATATCAATTTCTGTTAGTTCGAGTTTGGATAAGGCTTACACCAGATGAGTCAAAATCACAACTTAATTTCCATAGACTTTGAGATAACAAAGTTCAGCTTAAAATAAGAACTAAATACATTTTGCAAGTTCAATCATGAAATAAAAAATGGAATAACAAAAGTTCAAGTATGAGCTTATAATAATAAAAGTAGAGAATAAGTACAAATGTACTTACCAAATCCATCATTGTCTGTGTTAAGCACTGTGAGAGAAGTTGTGCCATCATCTCGTTTTCGTAGAAAACTCAACTAAAAGAAATAAAGAGGATAATTACTGATCAAGTTCAGTATGTATCAAAATTCAAACTAATAGCTTATTCATTATATTTTTAAGCAAACAGAAAATTTGCATTATGTTTCTAGTGTGGTTTCAGTATTTATAAAGTGATCACAGAGTTAATAACCTTCCAATAAATGAATAAGAACACAACTTCTGTCAGCTAAGAAAACAGTAACAACTGGGCACCTATAATCACATGTTAATGCTTTGTGATATAAAGACTTCAGAATCACCTTTACGGACTGACCCTTTATTTCTGAAGTTGTCTTACCCTAAAATAAAATTGAAACACGACAGAAAGCTCTAGCACAAGGTTACACCAATGTTCATAAACATATATAAAACATGAGCTTTTCATGAGATATCGTCTGAATAATTATGTCGTGTTCTGAGAAAACTGGGCAAAATGCTTGTGCATAAAAGGTCATCCCAGATTAGCCTGTGCAGTCCGCACAGGCTAATCTGGGACGACACTTTCCGCCTAAACTGGATTTTCGCTAAGAAGAGACATCATTTAAACGAAAAATTCTACAAAAGCGGAAATTGTCGTCCCGTCTAATCTGGGATGACAATTTACGCACAAGCATTTTGACCAGTTTTCTCAGAACATGCCACAATTTATCCTGATGCAATTAAGGATAACAAGTCGAAAGGGGCTCATAACTCCGTCAACATTTGGCATGAGTAATCATCATCTGTAAACAGAGCTTTTTTTTTTAATATTTAGTTCTCTAAGGGTCATAACTCTTGTCAACATTTAATGGTGTTTTGGTGTGTTTGCCATATATCATACAAGCCTACATGGCAAGTAGGCTCAATTGGTCATTGTTGGGGAGGGTACTACAAAAATGTACCCCGGGTACTCTTAAGTATACTTAAATGTACACCCGGCACCAAAAATACAAACTGTATACTGAAACGTACCCGGGAATTCTAATGCTAAATTGGGCGTTGTCGTCTAATTTTTTCAAATTAATTATGTTCATATTTATGTCAATATTTTGTAAAATGGCCTCTTTGTTATCGAAACACATACTCAAAAAAGCATGTTGAGGCAGGTTTTGTTCAAAGAGAATTTTGTTTCGTATTCCGTGGCGCGTCTAACAACATTGGATTTTGGACGGGAATAAAACTCGGGTACAGTCTAAATTGGCCGGGTACGTTTAAGTATATTTAGCATACCCCGGGTACATTTTAGTAGTACCCAAACCGACAATGACCAATTGAGCGGCAGGTGGGCGTGTATCACCTGTGTTTTGGTGCGTTTGCCATATAGCATGTCCCTGGCATCTGCAGCTGCAGCCTGGGCCTGGGCCAGCACCTGGTCTGCTGTCATGTTGTCAGGGAACGCCTCAAACCGACCAATGCTGAAAGTCAACCTCAACATTATTGCATGTCAATGATGCAGAAAACTAAACAAAAATCAATTGTGATCAACAGAATGATGAATTTATTGCAGAATTTCATCTCCTATTTGAAGCCCAAAAAAGTAAATACAGGGATGCGATTTAAGGACCACCTCAGGAGAGTAAAATGCCCTACCCTCCTTAAAGGGTTAAATTAAACTCTTCATTTCTATATAGATTCAGCAAAGTTTATAAATATTTGTTAAATTATTTTGAAATTGAAAGGGAGATAATCAGCTGAAAGGAGGAAAAATCACACCCATGAAATAATTGTTGCAAGCTCAAACAAACTTTTTTAATTCTGAAAATAATATTGTAAAAACAACTAGGCTGTTCACCTGGACCCAAATGTAAACAACTGTCTTGAGCAGTTTTTGTGATGTTTGTGTAATAAATGTTGCTTCTGAACTTGCTTTTTATCAAGAACCATTTTTGAACTCGGCTGATATGTCATGAGCATAAATGTTCTGATCAAGTTTCATGCAGATTGGGAAAAGTGCGACTTTAAGAGAGCTTACAAGGCTTTACTGAAGACATGAAAGGAAAACTTTCCCACCCATTTGTGGCCATGTGTTTCAATAGACCAAAACTTTTTTCTAACTTGGCCAATATCTAACTTAATTTTTGTTATTTGCTAACTTCATGAAGAAAGGACAAAAAAAATGTGAAAGCGAGTTTTCACAAGGTTTCACTTTAGCCATGTAAGGAAAACTGCCCAGCCCCCCTGGCAGCCATGTTTTTCAACAAACTTGAATACATATAACATACTTGCAAATACTGACTTGCCTCAATGGCATCATTCTTGTAAATGCGGTAAAAAAAGTTTCAAAAAAACAAAACTCAAATCCCTGAAAAAAATATACACTGCATCAAGCTTGCAAATATTGCCTCTTTTTGGAAAGGCTGACTTTTTAATCAAACTTTAAGTTGGCTAGTTTTAAGGGAATAACCACAATGCAAAGCCTTTACATAAAAATACTGGCAAATACAAATATAATAAACTTGGTTTATTACAAATAATATTAAAGTTCAAACATCTAATGTTAAAATCAGTCCAAAGAATACATGATTAGATGGTACTGTATATTTAAATCTGAAAAGCCCAGATTTACTTGAAACCAAGAAAGTGAAATCCATCTTAAATTTAATAAGTTTCTTAAAAATCTTACAAAGTTATTATTCAAAAACGGAAGTGAAATTCCCAGATGACAGAAATGTTCACTTCATTATACCCTTTTTGCATGAGAGGCAGTAGAATCTACAGTATTAAACATTCAGTATTGCACAAAGCTATCAGTAATGATGCTAATCTAAAACAAGCGGGCCATGTGCCCTAGGGCGCTCACCTGAGACCAGAAGGAACTGAAACTGTTCTGAGAAGGTGGAGTTCAGAATAATAAAAGTACTTTAGTTTTTGATACACGAGTTTTTGTGTTACAAATGCATAAAAGTATTCATGCAACTTTGTATGGCTATTTCTTTTGTAAATTAGCATGATAAATATGGGCTTCACACTGCGAAAAGGGGGTTTAATGCATGTGCGTAAGGTGTTGTCCCAGATTAGCCTGCTAATCAGTTACAACACTTGCCGCTTTTATGATATTTTTCGTTTAAAGAAAGTCTCTTCTTTGCAAAAATCTAGTTGAGGCGGAAAGTGTCGTCCCAGATTAGACTGTGTAGACTTCACAGGCTTATCTGGGACAACACTTTACGCACATGCATTAAACCCCCTGTTCACAGAGCGAGGCTCATATGTATTAACCCTCTGCTGGAACCAGATTTTGAAGGCCTTTGCAAACAGTTTGGATCCAGATGAGACGCCACAGAACGTGGCGTCTCATCAGGATCCAAACTGTTTGCTATTCTGATAGTGTTCTTTGAACAAAATCGAAGAAAATGCTAATTTTAGAAATTCAGCAGACGACATTTTAGCAGACAACAAGTTTCCCAGCATGCAAAGGGTTAACTACTGAATCTTGAAGGCTTGAGGCAGCTTACTTGTCCCTGTTTTTCACGGTGATCTCATATTCTTTCTCCTTAGCATTGAGCTCCTCCACGACTGCATCAGTCGTGTCCTCTTGGTTGAGTCCCAGCTCCTCCATGGTGATACTGGACATGAACCCCAGGGAGCGACGCATAGATAGGAGCTTCTCCTGTAAAATAGGGTAGAGATCTCTTTAAAATACTGTGAAACCATTTATTTTCGTCAGCACGAAATTTCGTCATTTTTAAAAAAATGACTATTTCGTCAGCACTTAAATTCGTCAATTTCTGATTTTGAAAAAAAAAAATGTCGGTCATTTTCCGATTTGTTTGTAATACTTGTCCGCTATAAATCGCGATTGCGATAAATCGTGGTGGGGAGAGGTCGGTAACTTGGGAGACACTTGCAGGTGGTGGGACCTGTTTATCACATGCCAATTAACTAGTCTTTTGTTATCAGGTGATAGTAACAGGCCCTTACTTTTGTATACCAATAACAAGTTCATTGTTATGATTAGCGGATTATTGGACTGTATAACCGTTAGCGACTACCGGTAATGCGGTTACTATGCATATGCTATCGATCTTTTGGATCATTGACACCTTTGAAAAGTTGAACGAGGCATGTTTCATATAAATATTGTCTGCTAAAATGCAGTTACAGTCAAAGAGAAATTAAATAAGTAATCCAGACTATTTAGTTAAATGCACAAGCAGGGTAATTGTTAACATAAATTCACTTTCGTTTTCGCCAGGTTTTCAGAAAGTCCCCGGGAAGCACGTTTTTTGCATGACTGCGTTTGACGCAATAAAACGTTGCTTTGTATCGTATTGCATTTAATCTTAATTTAAATTCACTAGTCCATAAATGGCCAGATTTTTTAAAAATTGATGTTGAAATCAAATTGGATTATCGGATATATGTGCACATTAGAAAAGCGGTATGTATTCAGTTATCGATACACATTTACTTCTTTCAATTTCGTTTATCGTATTTGATATGTTGCGTGTTGGCTTCACGTTCACACCCCTAATAAAAAACAACCACACAATGGGTAATAAAGTTGTTGACAATAAGCGCTTATCATCACAGTTTTACCTTAACGAAGTCAACGCATTCGATACAGCTTTACTGCAGTTTACGCGTTTTACAGGAAATGTCACGTGTCAGTTAAGTACACTGTATAATGTACACCCCTTTGTTTCAAAACCAGATTTATCTTGAAACAGACGCAGTATGCATGCGTGGATAACGTTGGATTTAAATGTCTCATGTCAACGGTAATTCAGTCTTAATTTTGTTTGAACATTGGACATTATTATTCGTTAGGAACTTAAATTCGTCAATCGGTCTACTGACGAAAAAGACAAAAATTAATGTTTGACGAATAATAATGGTTTCACAGTAGGCAGAAAACTCTGTCACATAGGGGAGATTACCCTGTAAAATAGTGGACTGAACTCTGTAAAATAGGGGATATAAATCTGTCAAATAGGGGAGATGAATCTGTCAATTAGGGGAGATGAATCTGTCAAATAGGGGAGATGAATCTGTCAAATAGGGGAGATAAATCTGTCAAATAGGGGAGATAAATCTGTCAAACAGGTGAATAGACCAAATTGGTCCCAAATGCAATCCCAAGCAAGGTCTGCATATAGCTTTATGCTATCACATGCAAGGTCTGTATATATGTTACATACACAAAATTTAAGTGCAGTACCGACATCCAAACTAAAATTATTGAGCAGGAACCGTTTTCATTTTTTTTTATAACCATGGACCGCTACCTTGACCCCATTGGCCCAAAATTCAATCCCAAGCTAGTGCTCCATGCATGCAAGCAATATCAAAGTTTCACCAAGACTGCTAAATGCAAACTGGAGTTATTGAGCAGTTACTTGCCATTTTTCTATTTTTAGGAACAGTGACCTTGACCTGACCCTGCGGACTTAAATTCAATCCCAAGCTAGGTCTGCATTTAAGTACCTACATACAAACATTTTGTGAAATATATCAAAACTAAACTAATAGAGTGGAAACCTTCTTTTAGTACCAGTGACCAGACCAGACTGACCCCAAATACAATCCAAAACAAGCAAATTCGTTGAATTGATATCCCCCGCCAATTTCAACATTTTGTGACAAACGGACAGACAGAATGACGGACGGACAACGCCATTTCCAATTCTATATCCCTACCCCTTTGGTGGGGATATCAAGGGTGAGTCTAGAGACATAGAGTTGAGACTGACTCCAGATACAATCCTAAGCTAGGGTAAGTCTAGAGACATAGAGTGGAGACTGACCTTGCTAAGCATCTTCATACCACTCTGCAGCAGTCGCTTGGCCTCCTTGTAGTAGATCGTCTCCGGCCGGTTGTATGTCATTGCATTATTGCACATCAACACATAGTCTGTCTGCAAATACAGAATAAAAATGTCACTCCTTAACCTCAATAGTCTTTGCAAATTAAAGCTTATGAGCCTTGCTCTGGGAAAAGGGGGTTAAATGCATGTGCGTAAAGTGTCGTCCCAGATAAGCCTGTGCTTATCAGGGACGACACTTGCCGCTTTTATGATAATTTTCGTTTAAAGAAGTCTCTTCTTAGCCAAAAATCAAGTTTAGACGGAAAGTGTCGTCCCTGATTAGCCTGTGGGACAACACTGTATGCAAATGCATTAAACCCCCTTTTCTCAGAGCGTGACTCTTATCTTGTATACAGAATCTTACATTTACTTACAACAAGAGAGCCTTTAAATGCCCAGATCAAATTATTTACTTCACATGCCTCATTTTTTAAATAGATATTATCAAAACAAACATTCAGAATAAATTTCATTGCAATTAAGTCACAAATGACTCATAAAGAGTGTTTGTTAAGTTTTGTTTTAGATTTAATCTGGTGAACTAGTTTTTTACTTAAATCCTAAATGCTGCATTGTGATTTGATTTTTTTTAAATATGGCCAACAAGGAAGCAATTTAGTTCTTGTGCAGTAAAAGAATATCTAGTATAGGTCATCATATGCGCCAAATTTTGACTACAAAGTGTGACCTTGACCTTGAAAGGAAGCCATACATCTACTGTGTGTCACACACATTCTCATAACGGTTAACATTTGGGTATTTGACCTTAAACCTCAAAGTTTGATCTTGAAGGAAGCCAGGTATTTCTCGGCTCACATAAATGTCAATATCAAACAGACAGACAAAATTATTTGACAAAGTGATTCCAGTATAGCCTTCTTCCGCTACCTACTGATGTGTGTGGGTGGGGAGGTTATAATTGAGTCGCGCTCTGAGAAAAGGGGGTTTAATTCATGTGCGTAAAGTGTCGTTCCTGATAAGCTTGTGCAGTCTGCATAGGCTCATTAGGGACAACACTTTCTGCTTTTATGATATTTTTGCGTTTAAAGAAAGTATCTTGTTAGCAAAAATCCAGTATAGGCGGAAAGTGTTGTCCATAATTAGCCTGTGCAGACTGCACAGGCTTATCTTGGACAACACTTTAGGCAAATGCATTAAGCCCAGTTTTCCCAGAACAAGTCTCTAATTAATAGTACCTGAATGATTTCATACCTTGTAATCCATGATTGAGTCATATGTCTCATTCTCTATCTTCAACAACATCGTGCTGAAGTCCATGGGTTCCTTTATTATGGCTGAGTATCCAGGAGCAATGGTGTCATTGACTGGAGCAGCAAAGAAACCATTCACATCTTTCCTGAAATTAATGTATAAACACTTGCATACAAGAAAAGCTTAAAATAACATCAATTATCTCAAGAATTTCTTCATCGTTTCATCATGAAATTATGATCAAATAGGTTTGAGCTATAATGAATACCCCTTATTATAGTTAAAACATTTACATTAGGTTTTGGAGATCAGCCAAAGTTTGGAGATCAGCCAAAGTAGATGTGGACATAAATGTGACCTGTCACCGAGTCAATGTTTACACAGCACATGTGGTGCATACCTCTGGAGGTGTTTCTGGATGTAGAGCAAGCACTCACGGAGCACTCCTTTCCCATCGTCTCTCATCTCGCTGACCCTGCGTGTGGTCCTGCGTGGCTGGTGGTCCTGACTCGAGTTGCTCTCCTCATCCAACTCTAGCAGGGCTCGCTTGCGGGGAGGCTCTAGTCTGCACGCACAACATTGGATATGTATAGAAGTTATAGTGTTCTATACGTTGCATTTGATGGGTGTCTACATGTATATACCCACACAAAAAGGGAATTTATAATGATTATACTCACATTAACATTCAAATGCCCATATATATATATATATATATATAAATAGTTAATGTCCACCTAGAGACTTAAAATCAAATTTGCAATGCCTTCATCCTGGGTTCTCTCAGGTCAATATGACCTTTCCTCATGCTAACCAGTATAATTACAGCAGCAAATAACTTGTACCTTTCCTCATCTAAATCCTCCTCCTGACTGACTGGATATTCCACTTCCTCTTCATCATCATTGATTTCCTTGCTGACAGGGGTGTCCTACAAGTTAACACGTATAGCAGCATTTTTCCTTTATATAAAGTTGGTACCGTAAACCGGCACCATTCCCAATGAGACCATTTTTCTCAATTTCAAAATAAAAATTCCCAATTCACAAAAAAATCCCAATTAGCAGGGAAAAAAATTGGCGAAGAGTTGCAAACACACATGTTAATCCCTTTTGTCAAAACATCGCAGTCCACGCAATAGGTCTGTATACCTGCTAAGTGTGTTTTCACAACACCTTACACTTAATCCAGTTTTGTCCGGATTTTCTGTTTACTCAGTACTGTATACAGTACAATATAAACTGCTTCAATAATGGATGAAAAGACCGTAACAATAAATTTACAGCATATTTAATGGAAATCAATTTCATTATTTAGTTAAAATGAATAGCGCAATTTGTAAATGAAATTAAAATCTTTCAATTGTCTCTAAGCTACATAGTTTTTTTTATACAAAAATCAATACATCCACGCTTTCCATGCAGTAACGTGACGTTTAACACAGGCCTTTTTCTGTCTATTTGGGGAAAAAGTACCTAGCAAAATGGGGATTTTTCGCGTCGCGAAATCTTCCAAATTGGGAAGAATTTTCATGATCAAAAGCATTATTTGGGCAGGCGGTTTTCCAGCCATTTTGGATAAAAATCATATAAATTATGGTNCCAAAAATGGGTGTGGCGTGTAGAACTGATCAAGGTGCATCTACATATGAAGTTTTAAAGTTGTAGGTGGAAGCACTTTGATTTTAGAGCCTATATTAAAGTTTTATATTAGAGGTCAAAGTGACCTTGACCTTTGACATAGTGACCCAAAAATGGGTGTGGCGTGTAGAACTGATCAAGGTGCATCTACATATGAAGTTTCAAGTTGTAGGTGGAAGCACTTTGATTTTAGAGCCTATGTTAAAGTTTTATATTAGAGGTCACAGTGACCTTGACCTTTGACCTAGTGACTCAAAAATGGGTGTGGCGAGTAGAACTGATCAAGGTGCATCTACATATTAAGTTTCAAAGTTGTAGGTGGAAGAACTCTGATTTAATAGCCAATGTTAAGGTTTTAGCATGACGCAGACGGCGGACAGCGAGCAGGCTATGACAATACCCAAGACTTTCTTCGAAAACAGCCGAGCTAAAAATCGTCAGACATTTGTACATTGTAAGAGACTTTAAAGTGCAATTTTCTACTTAAGTTCTTGATCATTCATTCAGCATATATTACATTACCAGTGCTCCAGCTAGGCCTTAATGGAAGGGCGCAGCTTCCTGCTGTTCCGAGGCCCTGCCCTGCCCTTTTTTTTTTTAATATTTATTTTTTTTTTTTAATAAAGATACTTTATTTACCTTGTCCATAGATATGTGCAGGTAGACATTGTAAAAATCATACCACAAGAAAAGTGTACTTTTGACAAAATACTGCGCGCTCGAAAGTGCCCTTTTGACGAAACAGCCCCCCTTCCCTTTTCAAATCCTAGCTGGAACACTGCACTATCAGTATCAGACTGAGAGAATATCTTACAGACTTAACGAAATAGCATGACCTCTCACCTCATGCCTATGTCGATCTCTGTCCTTCTTCTTTTTCTTCTTCTTATGTTTGTGCTTGCGCTCCTCGTGGTATGAGACGTCTGACTGCTCTCCACCCCCGCCGACCTTCAGTACGATCTTCAAGGACTCCTTCTCCCGCTCCTCTCCTTCATCTGAACGAACAGAACAACATACTCACATCTCACTGTCCACATATTTGAGTCGCGCTCTGTGAAAAGGGGGTTAAATGCATGTGCCTAACAGTGTCCTCACAAATTAGCCTGTGCAGTCCTAACAGGCTAATCAGGGACGACACTTTCAGCTTTTATGACATTTTTCAGTTAAACTGATTTATCCAGTGAGAGGAATCTTGGGGGCCTTAATAATCAAAAGGAATCGGGATAATACAAATCTTTGTTTATTGATAGACCTTTCATAGTCTTATATTCGATAAGGAACTACCCAGGGTCCAGAATTGTCAATACCGTGAATACCCCCTAACAACTGTAGTGCATTCAGTTACAGCGAACGTTTGCTATAGTTCCAGAACAGTCGAGGTCGCGAACGTTCGCTATTGAACGCTTGGTTTGCTGCGAACATTCGTGTACCAAAGCGAACCCTCTTGGGAGGTAGATCGCTAGCGAAACCAAGATGGCAGACAAGTAAGTTGCTGTTGTTGTTCAGTGTAATTTCGATATATTTTTAAAAAAAATTGGAGTACATAAAATAAATTGAATTATAAACTAAGTGTATTGTGTTGGTTAAGTATCCTCGGTGTGCCTAATTTCAATCCGGTGCCTTAGTTCAATCAGTTTTGTATGACCTATTTTCGAATACCAGCACTTGCATCACGCACCAGCTTTCCTGCGAAAACTCGTAACAGAAATCGTATCTCCATCAACCTCTCGCAAAAATGCGGTTTAAACAGATTTTTAGGAATAACAAAACATAAATTATGTCAATTAGCTTATTTTTCATACATTTATCGTGCTTATATTTTTTAAATCACCATTAAATTCATAAAACATCCATCAAAATACTCTTTTCTACATTGCCGGGGACGCTGCAGTATTCATGGGAGGTAAGACAAGTCTCCGTAAATAAGCTTTTGTTTCCTGGGGCTCAAAAGGGGGCATTCATAAATGAGATTGACGCAATACATTTAAAGATAATAGACGTCCAATTAAGACGTTGTTTATTGTTAAATTTTAGCTCCTTATTGCAGCGCCATTGTCTTTGTTTACCACCAACGGGCTATTAGCAGGGGTGAGACATTCCCATGTCCACAAATGTGTTTAGGGAAAATATCGTTTTATAATGTAAATATGTTTGGTAATTGTACAAATGTGTGTTTATGAGTGTTTAATGTTCTTTTCTGTTACCTTCTTAATTGTTAGTTGTTTGTTAATTTTAATAAATATTTAAGACACACATTAGGAAATCTTCAAATATATGATTAACCTTTCTTTTCTAAAAAGAATAGCATTAGAATGTCTCGCTTCGAGCTTAAGTACTAGTGTGAGCAAATAACTATTTATCTACCCCATGTGAGCCCCAATTTGTGACGTCATGAAGACAGCTGATCGAACATAGGAGTACTTCTCAGTGACGTAGATCAGGTGGGGTAAGGAATAGTTTTCAACTGTTTACAACCGTTCTGTTTGTTTTTATTTCCATTTTTTGGCAGTTTTAGATACAGTTTTGAATACTCTGTCTAAATCCATAGCAAGTTTTCAAAAAAAGTTGTTGATGTTGAGCATGAGCAGAGACAAAGTTTAACGTGATCGAACATAGGCACACAGAGCATACTTTATGTGTTATTAGTGATTTCCTCCATCAAAATTGCAATCAATTCTCTGGGAGCTGCCATCTTAAAACTTATCGTTCAATAAGACCGTATCCCAAACAAAATATCATTGGCGAACGTTCGCTGCAACTGAACGCACTACTGAATAATTTTAGTGGATGTATTCTTGCATTAACATCTTAAAGCTCAGATAAATATATATTACTCAAAATAGTTTAGTGTGCGTTCAATATAATATATGACAGTATGATATCAGCCTGGGACCTATACAAACTAGTTTTCTGTATCAGCAAAAGCAACAGTTACATTAAATTTGAAGTTAGCCGACTGTCAAACAACGCGAAAACATATAACAAAACATTATAATATTCGTTCTGCACTTACTCTCGTAATCGTCATCGTGTGATTTTGATTTATGTTTTTTGGATTTGCTTTTCTTCCCCATTTAAATTAAAAATATGTTTCTGTAAAGTATGATATCAGGGAAATAATAATGTGCAATAACAAAAGAAAACTGACGCTACAATTCTCCTTTGGTCGGAGTTACGTACCTTCGTGAATATCGAGTCAAAACGGTCAAACACAAAACGGTCAAACAAAACGAAAACACTTCAAAAACAAAACAGATCATTTTATTCAAATACATCCATAAATAAATTAATATAGACACCAACGACATGGATAATGATTAAACATAATATCTTTATTAGATATAGTGATATAACTTTAAGAACATAATTCGCTCAAGTACAAGTAAGAGATATGGGCCTTAGTGCAGTGGTCTAGGATGAGTAACAGACATAAAATACTTTTCTGCATTTCACGCAGTACGCAAATTTGCAGTACGCAGTACCCAAACAATCCATTATTTCGTACGCAAAAAAAAACGCTAACCGATAATTGCGTATACCGTACAGGCTCTGGGGCCAATCAATTGCACCGTTAATTACGATTAAAAACTAGCGGATCCGGGGGGTGGGGTGGGGGACACCCAGCGCACTCCACCTTAAATTTAGCCATACATATAAAAGCTAAATATTAAACACAAATAATGATATGATGATTTTTTTGTCCGCACGTTTCGATCGCGAACTTGCGAAGAATACGTAAACGTTTACGTAGATAAACAAGTCCTAGCACTGGCGGGTTTATTGTGCAGGAAAGAAGAACGCATCTGTCGACTGTAAACTTGGATGAAGGGTCCAGATGGTAGTGCAAGAATTATGATCAAACACGGAGTAGTTCTAGATCGTCGATAGGACACCCCGAAGCATCCCGATTTTGAAAACTCCCTTCCGCGAATCGTTTGAGAGCCTACTGGACGGCTACTTTAATATCAAATATAAATAATGATAAGAATAATTATATTATATGAACCTACTAAAAAGATACACGTTTCCGTATGTCCGCCAATTTAAAATGCCACCAATGTATTAGAAAGTCCGCAAAATTCTAACACTTCTTGGTTGAGTTCTTCAGCTGTTTTTGCATTTTTGTTTCATTGGGTTTTCAGACACGGAACATTGTTTGGTCGATTAATGGTAAGGCATTCGTATTGCGAAGAAAGAAATGCGCGGAAGAACGTGGATTATATGGGAAAAAAATGATAAATACCATCGAAAATCAGCATGAACTGGGTGATCATTACATATTTCAAAAAAAATAAAACATACTTAAAAATAATCAAGAACATGCTCACTATCCAAATGAAAATATCAATATGTCTGTTAATGTTGAAACATGTTAAAATTTGTAGTTAACTGACGTATTTGAGGAAATTAGACTGTTTAAAGAGTCGGTTGCCACATTTTCATGGATACTTCTTTAGCTGATCATCTCCAGGACAATGCCACGTCTGTTCCCGATTACCCGACACTTTTTAACAGATATAACACACTATTTTTAGTGAACCAGAAATGAAAAAAATCGTTTTTGAATACTGTTATAGTAAGCAGGCAATACTTTACAATTTTGAACTGACGTAAATTTATAACGAATCACCGAAGACAAGCTTCATTTTTCTTATCACTTTGGAATATTATTATGATATTTTTTCATGGCATATTCAGTTAAGACACGACATCTTGGTGATTAAAATCTCAGTCATCATTTTAGCATGAAGTTTCAATTTATTTTTCTTATATCGATTGTAACGAAGTTGATTGGGAGCGATATGAATATAGAAATTGCACAAACAATCGGACTCAAATGAAACGAAAGCTTGTTCTTGTTAAGAAAACAACTACGATTGGTGAACTCTATCAGCATTTAATTTTGTTGTTGAGAACGTTCTCAAGCCATATCTTCAGGGCTAATTGGCAACATACACAAGCTAAACGTCGGATGGAATCATAACCAGTTGGCGACGTTTTGATTGTTCACGACTATTCTGAAAATTACCGATATTTTCATTATACACGCAAAAAACATTTAACAATAATACAATTCATATTCAATAGCGGGACATCCATCGACTGTGTCGCTCATATATAAGTAATCACTAACGAAACAAAGAAAATAAACATATAACTACAAAGCAGAATGGTTCTAATGTTCCGTGCAATACTTACTTTGAATAAACCGTGTCCCTTTTAAACAATAAATTGTGGTTTTGTGGAATACCATCAAAACAGAATCATGTTTTTATCCGAGATAGACCGGTACCGCATCCGAGAGGGATACCGATATAGCGTTTCATCTGAGAGGGGGACCGATATGGTTATGCACCGTGCGCTTGGAAACTTGAAGTTTATCTTTACATGTATACTCAGGCGCTCTCAGCAGAACGTCATTTCAACGTAACGTCATGTTACGCTAACGGGAACCAATAACTTGCGACTGGTCTTGAAGCATATAAACATTCCTTTCGATGTCTGCTTCCTTAGTACTACAACGGTACTCTCGCCGGTCCATAACCTATCAGAGTGCCAAATTTGTTAAAAGTCTCCGTTATCCGGCATCGGGTATCAGCGTGTCTACAACATCATGCATACCACCTATTAAAACATGCTCTATCTTCGTTTATATTTCATTGAGTACTTTTATAAATTTCAGTATTTGAAGCACAGTAATAACTCTACATGCTGGAAAATATTTTTTATTTTGTTGACACGTGTACCGATCATCCAATTTATGCTGTTTTCCAATGGAAGTTATCATTTTTTGGCAACAAATCTACCATTCTCCCTTGACATTATTTCTTCACAATACAAAAGGAAAATACCGTTTATCAACTCCATCATGTACCGTGTCTCAAAAACTTATATTAAGGACATGAATACACACAAAAAACACACTGAGGAACTTTTGGTTTTCTCTGTTTTCGAAGTACCATCTGTTATCGAAGTACCATCTGTTATCGAAGTATCCGTATGACCAGCGAGTAGAATGTACTTACTGATTTGTGAGGTTCATTTATAACTCGAAAAGCATAAACACGGGCCAGTGCAGTTTCAATGGTTCATGTCCATTTTTTATGACTCGCGTGATTCATTTGAACAGTGAGTGGACAGATCACAGCAGCTGTCACATAGTACATAAGAAAGAACGCTAACGATATTTTAATTCATGTTTACATCTACATGTAGTTCAAAATTATACCATATCGGTAAATGTTGTTAACTAATGCATGTACAAGTATGTAATAAAGCTGTTCAATATATTACATAACAGATAGCTTTTAAATTGGTGTTTCGTGACAAGCAGATGTTGTAGTGATGATTGAAGGTCGCCGTGGCGTAGTGGATACGGTGTCCGCCTAGCGACCGGGAGGTCACGGTTTCGATCCCCACTGCGGGAGCGTTCTATCTCTCCCATATACACCAAGTACTGGTTCTAGTACCATGTTTCATATAAGCCTTCTAAAGGCTTTTGATGCAATCGAGCTAAAACTGATGATCGAAGTTTACGCCTTCAATCTTGATCCGCCCCTGCGACTGATAACGGGTATTTTCTGTCTTGTCTCATCAGACAAAACTTCGTAACCTAAGTATTTTATCAGTGTTTTAATTCATATCTCATGTCAATAAGATAAGACAAGAAAATTTAAAAGTGCTATATCTGATGTGATATGCGTGTTGTTATATTGTTTTGATGGTCGGGTTTTTATAAGTGTATCCTAATTTGTTGGTAACATTCATATTTAAAGGACTACGTTGCCGTTGTAAGCATATTTGCGAGTTGTTACTTTCAATGTTTTTTAGTCTAAATTTATGCGTATAAGTATAATTATTATATTTTGCATGACATATCAAAATACCTATATAATTTTATCATATAATGTTCAAAATGTATATCGCTATATACGTGCTGCACACAAAACTATAGAAGATAATGTTCGGTATTGTTGGTTTCTAATTATTAAAAATAAATAAATAAATAAATATATATAAGGCACACAGTACGTAGGCTAAAATTAAGGCAGTACGCAGTATGCAGGGTCAGAATAAAATAGAACGCAGTGCACATGGGGGAAGTGGTTTTCACTCTCATATTGTAACGAATCTTTTAATTTTCAATCTTTATTCTATGAACTTGTTTATAAACTGGTTTACACCATGAATGTTATTGTTATTTGATAATGATAACACACCTTTGTTCGGAATATTACAACGAGACTTCAAGCTCTTGTTATCTTTCGGACACGTATGCTTTCGTCGTGATCATGGAATGCTAGGTCGGACAAGTTGACCGTTCTGACTTGACTGCACGGGCTCATGTTTGAAACGTAAAAGCACACTACAACTGCACGGAACTGGGATTTTCGTACTGTTAATTACGTGTTGGAAAATTAGTTTGTTTGTTAACGTGTTAATAGTTGATTCGTCGGGGAATACCTTACGTTTCTTATTAATAGAAATAATAATGTGTGTGATTTCAATACCATTCTGAGCAAAGAATAGTGAAGAGAAATATCCATACATAAACGGTGTATGCTACTGTATGAGGGTAGCTCTGGTTTATTGCCTTATGATTTGTTGAACATTTGAACACTCGCTGACAGAGCTAAAAAAAGGTAAGATAATTATTAAAGATTTGTTTAAGAATTGAAAACGAACATTTTCAAAACAGTTGCAACATTGACAATGATTGACACATTCCTTGTATTATGAGAGCAATTGACTTCATACACCATACAGTAAGTTCAAGAATTTGCAAGGAATACACATGCACATTCTAGAAGCTTTACTCTGCAATTTATTATCAACCAAAAATTATAATGTTTACTTGACAGTTGTTTTGGTATTTATAAAAGTATTTGCATACATAAATTGAATATTTAATGGTATATTATGTATTAAATAATAAGTTAGAAATTATGATATATTTTATTATTTAATATACTCTTGGGGAATGTCTTGTTCAAATTTATAAAGTGGGTCAGAATAAAATATTTGAAAATATGTACAGTTTATTTAAATGAAAGAAAATAATTCAGTATTGTTTTTTACCAGGTTGGGAATGGGGCCTGGACCCTTTGGATTGGACAAAAATCTCATCATTTTTTTACTGAAATAAGGACATTGGTGTGTTTTTTGCTTAAAAAACTGATCTACTTTAGGAACTGCTTGGCCTTGTCCTTAATTAGCCCTCTTTCATACTTGTTCAAATCGGTCTGGTTTGCTATGAAAAATGGAAATTAAATGCAGTGGTATTCGCACTTTTTTTAGAGCGCATTTAATGAACTTGTGTATTTTTCCTGTACTTTGTGTGCCTTAAAAAATTGTATAAATGCAATGAAAAAATGCTTAAAACACACTAAAAGTTCACTTTCATAGATAAATTTTATGGCAAATAGTTTTTTCTTCAAAAGGAGAATTTAAAATATACTTAAAACACACTTAAAATTTACTTTATCATATTAATTAAATGGCCAAGTGTTTTGTTTTCCAAAAGGATAAATACACTTGTAACACACTTTTAAAGTGTATAAATGCAAGAAAATACATAAAAATACACTTTTTATGTTTTAAGTGAATTTTCTGCATTTTCAAGTGTATTAAGATTTGTCAGGTGAATTCTAATGTCTGTAATTTCAAATAAACAATATGTTGTATGACTTTATATTATACTAATAGTTGTTTTTAGGAAGTTTGCATTGTAGTTATTGTAAATACCTTGCCTATTTGCAAACATCTGGATTATGCAATTCATATGGCTCCTTAATCAAGATTGTTTTTACACAAGTGTTGTTTGATAACAAATGGTTTGTGCTTTGGTCTTCTATAATCAACTGATAATACCAAACAATCCATTCAAACACCATACTTGAACAGGAGGTGATGCAGACACTACATCTTCATTGCATTATTAGTTTGAATAAATTTGTTTGATTTTGGCATTGCGGGTAAGAAAACCCATTTGTTTTCTTTTAAATCATTTTACTTTGAAGTTTCAAATGTACTACTATTTTTATGCAATATAATGATTTCTTTGAATTTATATCATTTTAGTAGTTAATATGTTGATTATAGTTTAGTAAATTCATATTCATTTTTAACATATTCTAACTTAAGTTTGACTTATTCCCAATGTAGTTGTGTATAATGGTGAAATTGACTGCATTATTAGTTTGAATAAATGTGCTTCATTTTTGTGTTGAAGTCTGGCTTCATAGAGGCCTCCTACTCTCAAAGAAAAAAACAACAACAGAAAAACAACACTATATATCTCTTGAACTCCTTAATCAAAATAAACAAGTTGAAACAAAATTTGAAAGAACATTTCTCAGACAAACATACTCGACTAAGCAAACACTTAACAAAAGCGTGGTCAAAAAGTGCATTGAAAGCAGGAAACATAAGGTGCCCATACCGCTACGTTTAATGCATATTCAATACACTTAGTAATGTATGAAGGGGTATTAATAATAATGAGCCCAGAGCTAAAATTTGATTTAGCAAGTGGAAACTTTAAAAGAATCGGGAACACAAGGCTTAGAGGTTTAATATTGGCTATTAAATACCATATAGTGATCCCATACACAGTTTGTTCAAATCATCCTCCTAGTGTCAAAACTATCTTTGCTCAGAAATCACATGATTTTGTATAGACTAATATTATTGCAAATTAACTTTAATAGTCTTAATCACTAAACCAACAAGGCGTAAAGGTATTAGGTTTGTCACATATGGTAATGTGGTCCTTAAAACAAAGGTTGTTCAAATCATGCCCCTGATGTCAACTGGCTATGACTGTAGGGTGAGAGGTCAAATGCTTTATATAGAGTTGTATAAAAAAATGACTTGACTTTTTGTCTCTGGAACCGCATTGAACATAACTTTCATACTGTAAAATCATTTCTATTGGTGGCATGAAATTTCTTGGTTAGTTTAAAAAAACAAATTATTTGTGGACACATAAATTTGTAGATTTCTCATTTAGTTGTGCTCTACAAAGTTTGTTCAAATGATTCCCCTGTTATCAAAACACTCTCAATACACGTAAATCACCTTACCTATGTTGACCTTTACATTGACCTACTTTTGACTTGGGACTAACTCAAAAGGTCAGTATTCTGGTTAACTTTAAGTGACATGTTTCGTCTTACATCAGTACCCTCACATCATTTTGTTTATGTATTTTAATGTTATTAATTAGTTGAATTCCTATCATGCTGGTTATTGGGATGAAGACAGCAGTATTTGCCCGAGACCATAATAAGTAGTAAATCTTGATTTAACTTAGTTAGAGTGTTTATCTTTACACTATCTAAGCCAAGTTTGAATCAGGGTCACATACATAAAAAAACAAGGTCAGCAGGTCAAGTCTTAGAAAAACCTTGTTACTACTCTAGAAGCCACCAATTCAAGTATTAGAAACAACTTGTTACTACTTTAGAAGCCCCATTTATGACTCAATCTGGATAAAACTAAGTCAGAATTTTCATCGTGACAATATCTAGGTACAGCTTAAATCTGGTTTGCATGTGTCCTTAAACTAGGTCACTAGGTCAAATCTACTAAAAACTTTGTTGCCACACATGTTGCCACACAAGAAGCCACATTTATGACTCAATCTTGATGAAACTTGGTCAGAATAGTGACCTTTACAATACCCAGACAAGATTTGAATCTGGTTAATGTGTATCCAAATACTATTTCACAATGTCAGATCTTATTAAAACCTTGTTACCACTCTAGAGGCAACATTAATGACTCAATCTTAAAATGAAACATTGTCAGATTGTTTATCTTTATAACATCTAGGCCAAATTTGTATCTTGGTCTAATGGGGTCATAAACTAGATCACCAGGTCTAGTCATCAACAATTGGTGTACCTTGAACTCAGATGAGCGCTTTATGGCCATCTTGTTTATGCTTGGTCAGTGCTCCGGTTAGGCCTAAATGGAAGGGCGCCCCGCCCTGCTGTTCAAAAGCCACGCCCTGCCATGCCGAGGCCCCGCCCTGCCCTTTTGATATGTTCTCGTGAAAAAAAAGAAAAAAAGACTAATATCTTGTTGCACTGTTATTGATTTATTCCTTAGGGTAGACATTTTATTCACATTGTTTAATAATAAAGGAAATGATAACATGCAGCAGATCACCACTGGGATGATACAACCGCTTGCTCAAAAGTGCCCTTTTGAGAAAAAAGTTCACGCTCAAAAGTGCCCTTTTTACAAAATATCCTGCCTGCACTATTCAAATCCTAGCTGAAGCACTGTTGTTGTTGTTGTACATTTCCATAATTAAATGTTATCAGTAAACTTTCAGCAAGATACTAGTTCTCACTTGATTTCAATAGGTTGCCGTGGTTTAATTGATATGGTGTCCCCCTAGCAACCGGGAGGTCACGGGTTCGATCCCCACTGTGGGAGCTTTCTTAAGATCTCCCCCAAAGACACCAAGCACTGGTTTTAGGCCCTGGACACGGACTTGAGAGCATTTCAAATAAGTAATAAGTACTTTAAATGCAGTCGAGTTTAAACAATTAGGTTTTAAAAAAAACTTGATTTCAGGTCACCAAGGATGGGGTTTAGTCATCTGTCCAGAGTCTTGAGTCACACTCGGAGTTGTCAGAGACAACTAGCCCAGCGGGCATCCCTTGGGCAGCTGGGCCGTACCTCACCATGTTATAACAGTAAGTAGATGATTTCTGTAAATGTTGCCATTTCTATATTTCATATTTAAAAAGAATACTTTCAACAGTCAGCTGATTATTAAGTAAGAATTCTTTCAACAGTGAACTGATAATTAACTAAGTAAGAATACTTTCAACAGTCAGCTGATAATTAACTAAGTAAGAATACTTTCTACAGTCAACTGATAATTAACTAAGTAAGAATACTTTCAACAGTCAGCTGATAATTAAGTAAGAATACTTTCAACAGTCAACTGATGATAAAAGTAGTAAGAATGCTTTCAACAGTCAACTGATGATAAACGTAGTATGAATACTTTCAACAGTCAACTTATGATAAAAGTAGTAAGAATACTTTCAACAGTCAACTGATGATAAACGTAGTAAGAATACTTTCAACAGTCAACTGATGATAAATGTAGTAAGAATTCTTTCAACAGTCAACTGATGATAAAAGTAGTAAGAATTCTTTCAACAGTCAACTGATGATAAATGTAGTAAGAATTCTTTCAACAGTCAACTGATGATAAATNTCAGAAATAAACAAATCCTTCCCCATTCCAGAGAGATCAGCTTTGCTTTCATCGAACACGTCAGGCATTCCTAGAGCAGATAATGGCTCTGAAAGCTTGAATGAACTTTCAAGCTTGAATTTCGGAAAGGAAACCTTAACGGTCGGTGAGAAAACATCTTCGATACATTGGTTCAATGTTTGGACGTCTATCTTTTTCTCCATTTCCAGCAACCCAGTGACGGTATTCGGTAGTAGAACTACCATAGCCATTTCATTCCCAATGTAAGGCAGATGTAAAATCTTGCAATCCAAAGCTTTGTTCTCGTCATATCGTACTTTCTTCATTTTTCGTTTCATCATGTCTATCTTGACAGATTTTCCATCTAATGTATGAAAATCAGTTTGTGTTGTACTCTCTGGCTCAAACTTTGTTGCCCAATTTCCTTTGAAATAGATGGCATTTGCAATTACCATTCTTGTTAGTGTATCAATAGATCCGCTGGGCAGAAGGTTTTTTATCTTTTCGTTTGTGACTTCTTCTACCCATTTGTTTATTTCTTGTCGGCTTCCCTCTGGGTTGGATATGAAGTCCACGGATTTGACATCTGATGCAAAATGTTTAACTGCAGCTTTAATATAATCTTCCAGAATGCCTTTATTTATGTTCGGATACAGCCTGTAAGCGCTTTTCAGTGTGACATGATCGCTCCCTTTATTCAACACCTTTACAAATTGCTCAGCATCAGCAAGTATAATCTGTTGATCATTTGACATCAGTCGTAGCGTAGAAATCATTTGGTTTCTGGTTTCATTCTTTGCACCAGTTTCAACCATTGTCATGACAACGAAAATGCTGCTAGGTGACATGAACAGGTTGTCATTTGGATTGAGAGAAACAACATGTTTGATCAAATCCAGTGAAAAGTGTAATGTACTTGATGACATGGTTGTTGGCTCCTGTCAGGATTAAAACGCCTTTATTGTTGAGGGTTGTCTACAATATGAGAAGACAATACATTAAAAACTATGTAATGGAGTCCATTTATGTTTAATATAAAATCCATATTTGAAACATGGAATCAATTGATTCTAGGCAACCAGGATTGGTAATTTGCCTGGAAGGTGAAATCAATGAAAGATATACGAGACAAAAAGTAAAGAAAAAAATGTATTTGTTAGATGCTATGTAACAGGTAATTATATTTTACTAAATCCTTTATCTGAATAACATAATTAATTCTATACAGACTTAAGTTAAATACCCATTTTTGAAAAGTATATTACAATTAAAAACATAAGATAAACCGCAATAGAATACAACGCAAATATGTTAAAAAAATTATTTAATTTACGTCTTCATGTTATGTGACTTTGTGATTTTCGAAACATAAAATAGAACGAATTGAACAGTTGCCATCACTTCGGTAACGTAAGATATTTTGTTGTATATATGTATTATCAAGAAACTTTAATGTTGTTTGAATAGTGAGAAAGAGAAGATTTATAACCTGGTCCGTGGCATCATCATCTATTTATAGATTTTTTAACCATTATTTCGATTATGTTTTCCGTCTTCATCTAATGCAGACGCATGAATTGCAATAACTAAACAACTGGGTTTGAAAAAAGCAATCCTTATTTTCACCTGAGGCTTTTAAGGGGATAACAACAACGCCATTCGTCCGTCCGTCAGTCAGTCCAAAAAGTTAGATTTCGTTTCCGCTCCATATCTCCAATACGCTTAGAGGGATTTTAATAAGACGCGAATAAAATATAAATGTCACTGAGGCGATGTTAAAGGGACACGAGTCACGACTCAAGGTTAATCATATACAATATGGCCAGGTAGTTCAGTCTCTAATTTCGTAAACGTTCCGTATCACCTAGACCCTTTAAAGGGTTTTCGTGAAACTGTCATGTCCGCTGCAGATCTCGTATATCTTCAACGGATTTGAAACTTTGATAAAATGTTTAAGTCCGTCTCGCCGGCTAAAGGTCAAGATCCTACTTTGATGTTAATAGTTCGAGGATCCCTTTAAGTGTTAGCTCCAAATGTCGTATACCATTTGCAGCATTAGCTCGAAATTAGGAAAGAATGTTTAGGTCATTGTCAAAAAGACGATGTTAAGAAGACATGCTTAAATCACACTGGGCCTTTTTTTCTTACCGTCTTTATTTTCAATACCTTTCGAAGCAATAACAATAAAGCGCGGCTCAAATGTTTGAACATGTCTCATGCCAGCAAACGGTACATGTAAAACTTAAAGGTAGTCATTACGAGCCTTAAGTTTCGTGTCCATATTACAGTACCCGCTCCATTTCCGCAATGCTTATTAAAAGATTCTTATTCAACTTCAATGGTTAAGCCTATATTTTCAAGTAAATACTATATCTTAGAACTATCCCTTGTCATGAATCTTGCCTCATGTGTTTATCGCACTACGGACGAGACTCTCACCCTCCCTCTTGGTCAAAGTTACTTTTTAAAAGCGAAAAGAATCACCCGTTTGTAGTTGTTGTACTGTGTTGATTTTTAAATAGATATTCATTCATAATATTAACAGTTATAATTATTATTACTTACTCTTGTCAGTAAGTGTCATATAGCAACAATTAGACAACTCTCATACACTAATCCTTATCAAAACAATATTTATCATTTTTTACAATTTATGTTTATATCACNTTTCAACAGTCAACTGATGATAAATGTAGTAAGAATTCTTTCAACAGTTTATGGGCCCAGGGGGCCTTCGGCCACCCTGGAAGCTGCCAAGACTTTGCAAAAAGACTCATAAAAAGACTTGTGTAGAAATAAATACAAACCTTTAAAATAACACTTGTTTTGCAAAATATATTTTTATTTATAATAAATTGTGTAA
Organism: Dreissena rostriformis; assembly: GCA_007657795.1. NCBI lineage: Eukaryota > Metazoa > Mollusca > Bivalvia > Myida > Dreissenidae > Dreissena > Dreissena rostriformis. The sequence goes on along the minus strand of VMBQ01005011.1, from coordinate 32,762 downwards.
GAAACCAACAATTTCTATAAACATATATGAGGCAATACATTTAATGCACATGATAATTAATTCACAAACAGGAAACAAAATAATAAGGGGAAACACACTTTAAACTACAAACAATATACTACATACTGACTTGCAAGTTAAACTGGTGTCAGCCTAGCGACCGGGAGGTAACGGGTTCGATCCCCACTGGGAGAATTCCTTTGATCTTCCCCAAAGACACCAAGTACTGGTTCTAGTCCCAGAAAACGGACTCGAGAGCATTTCAATAAGCCTATGGCTTTCGATGTTATCGAGCTAAAATAAATAGGTTTAAACTAAGTTAAACTAAATTATATATGGTAATTGTTTGTTCCGATGTTCATTTGAGCCATGAAGAACCAACCATGTGTTGGCATATTGCTGTCAAGTAAGTGCTTTTTATCTACCACCAAAGGCGGAGAGATATAGAATTGGCCTTGTCCGTCCGTCTGTCTGTCCGTCCGTCTGTCATTCCATCTGTAATAAAATTTTGAAATTGGCGGGGGATATCAATTCAACAATTTTGTTTTTGTTTTTCAGGCATCCTTCGCAGATTAACAACCTATGAGAAATTGAGAACTGTGCATTCACAAATGGATCTTAGGCACACAGTGAAAAATGTGCGTACCACTGGAACAGTTACAGAAAACAAGAAGATGTCCCTAGTCATCTTTGACAAGGATGGGACTCTCATTTGCTTTCATTCAATGTGGCTACCATGGTTACACAAGATAAGTAAAAAGTGAGTAGTGTTTCTTATAAGCATGCACATATTAAATCACTTTGATCTTTATCTTTAGTGTGAAATATTGAATACATTCAACAATTTACTAAAATTCCAGCTTTTTATGCCCCCCAAAAGGGTGGCATATAGCAGTTGAACTGTCAGTCTGTGCGTCTGTCCGAAAACTTTAACATTGGCCTTAACTTTTGCAATATTGAAGATAGCAACTTGATATTTGGCATGCATGGGTATCTCATGGAGCTGCACATTTTGAGTGGTGAGAGGTCAAGGTCATCCTTCAAGGTCAAAGGTCAAAAAACAAAATCCAAGGGAAGTAACAAGCTTTAAAGGAAGATAATTTCTATACCTGCCGAATGATAAGTAGAAATTTTATTTCAAAGTGGCACAGTAGGGGACATTGTGTTTCTGACAAACACATCTCTTGTTTATTATTATTACTTAATATGCATTTAACAGAAGCACATAACTAGGTTTTCTCAGTTGCTCTATTGTCTTTGTTTAATTTGCAATAGTAGAATGGATATTTGAAGACAAAGTTCCAAATTGAAACACTTCAATTACGATATTTCTTAATATAAAAACCGTGGCATGGGAATTTTTATCCCCAGCTGAAGGCAGAGGGATATAGTGTTGGAATTATTCGTCCGTCAGTCCATCCGTTTGTTTGTCTGTCACCAATGTTTGGGGACTATATCTCAGAAACTATATAAGATTTCAAGGTGAAGCTTTTTGGGTGTATAGATAACAATGAGATGTTCCATGCACAAGACCCATAACCCTACAATTTCTTAAATAAGAGCTTTTGCGCTTTGTTGTTTTTGTATGATGTAACTTTTCATGACTTTATCTCAGATACGATACAGGATTTCAACATGAAACTTCATTGGTATATAGATATCAATGAGGAGAAGTGCCATGCCCAAGAACAATAACCCTACTCTTTCTTAAATAAGAGTTATTGCCCTTTATTGTTTTTGTATAATGTTACTTTTCAGGGCTATATCTCAGATACAATAGAATATTTCAACATGAAACTTCATGGGTGTATAGATATCAATGAGGAGAAGTGCCATGCACAAGAACCATTACCCTACACTTTCTTATATAAGACTTATTGCCCTTTGTTTTTTTTGTATGATGTAACTTTTCTGGGCTAAATCTCAGATACAAGATTTCAACATGAAACTTCAGAGGTGTATATATATCAATGAGGAGGATTGCAGTGCATAAAAACAATAACCCTAAACTTTGTTGTTTTACAGTTATTGGCCTTTTCATCCATCTGCGCCCGTAAATATATATATTTTTTTTATTCTGCGGGGGTAAAGGAATAAGTTTGTCTTTTACCAGAAACTGTAGGGTTTTTGATGACCCTAGACCCTAGGGTTATGGCCCTAGACTTATAAAAGGAGAAAAAGTGTGATGCTTGAGGATTTTTTTGTCCATGCGGGAAAACATTAAATTATATATTGATTATACTCACACATGGTTTTATAATAAAATTAATAATTATTTTGGTATTAAGTAAGTTTCAATCTGAGAAGAATACAAATTATATAAGTCTTATCAAATTTGATTTATATGTTAACTAAAGTATATTTTTTATCAAAACTGTTTAAGCTCACCTGAGCACATTGTGCTCATTGTGAGTATTTTAATCAAGTTTTGTCCGTTGTTCGTCTTGCGTCATTCGTCATGCAATTGTTTGTCATCAACATTCAACTTGTTAACACTCTAAATGACATATTTATTGTCCAATTGTCATGAAACTCGGTCAGAACATTTTTCCCAATAATATCTTGGCCAAGATTGAAACTGGGTCATGTGATGTAAAAATCTAGGTCACTGGGTCAAATTAAAGAAGAATCTTGTACAAACTCTATAAGTCACATATTCAATTTAAGTCATATTGTCATGAAACTTGGTCAGAACATTTGTTCTATTGATTTCTCAGCCTAGTTTGAAAATAGTTCCATTCCGTTGAAAAATATGGCCACCAGGGGGTGCGGAAGTTTTCCTTGAATGGCTTAAGTGAAACATTGTAAACACTGTAGAAGTCGCATTTTCAGTTCAATCATCATGAAACATGCTCAGAAGAGTACAATCAAAGCGCTGAAGGCACTGAAGTTGTTCGCTATTGCATAACCTTTAACGCAACTCATTTTTCAAAATTAAGATATCGCTTTCTAAATCGCAAGTTTGAAATATACACAACCCATTCAAATTTATAAAGAGTGTGTCTGAACGCACAGGTCGAGATGTGTGTGCACTGTTAATCATCCTATTGATGTTATAGAGATAACTTAGACATCATAACAACAACATGTCCCTTTTTAGACGTTCTGAAGGCATGGACAATATTATGAAAATTGTATAATGAGAACAAGTTAATATAAAATAAAATTTGCAATCACCATCATATTAAATGAACATTGTTGGAATATCGATACCTATCTCATTAAAAATATAATCGCATGATGGGTTTTCCATTTACAAACCTTTTTTTGATACCATATAACAATTCCAACTATACAAGAAGATAATTGATGAAAATAAATAAAAAATAAATCGCGAGCAATACTTTTAACTCACGAATTAGGTAGTCATAAAGATCAGTATAGAACACTAATGCGCTCTTTCGGGGTAGCTGTTTTACCCAGCTTTTCACCTTAAATGATATCTCCGTAAAGCGAGCAGATCTGAATGAATGCATTCGAATATTTCAATGGCTGATTCGAGAAAACTTTGGCCAGATCACTTCGTCTGTGCACAGCGCAAAGGATGTAACACAAATTGTGCCAAGTTACAATTACGCGTAAACATCCATCTCGCTGAATTTCATGGTCTGTAATCGTCAGGGGAAGAGATAATGGTCTATCAATAAACGTTGATTACATAGTTTTGCTTTCAAGATGAGAAAACAAAAAAATACCGAAAGAGTATAGTGTCACGATAAGGGGGAAATTGTTTAATTATCTAACCACACATGTTTGCCGTACTCGGTCAGCCCGTCAGAAAATTGTTCCTGAACGCCAAAATAGGCTACCCTTATTTGTCAGATTGCTATTAATAACACAGTTTAAATTCAATTTTATATTGAAAAGCATTGTGCAAAAATGTGTCATTTACAATACGCAATGATATTTTTAAAGACCTGCGTCATGCGAAAATGGGTCGTATGCCATATGCGGCCCTCATAGCTATAGCCCAGCCTGCGCATCTGGCAGTCTGGTCTGGAGATGCATAATGAGACCATTACACCTTGCGTGATTTTATAGCGGACAGTGTCGCCTCTGACCAGATTTCCCTATTGAGCAAGCTGGGCTTGAGCTACGCTGGCCGAAACGCCATAAGACCTATTTTCGCATGACGAGACTATGAAAGTGTGATTTGAATGTGTCGAAAGAAAACTGCATGTTAATCAAATAAAGACATGCTATATATTTCGATGGAGAAGAAATAAACTCATAAAAAGCCATGTGAAGACACACATAATCTACCGTAGTATTTTTTTTCTACGAACACTATTGTGTGGTTTGACTATAATAACACATAGTTCATGCGGTGGATATGTGACTAACAAGTGGGAAAATACACAATAATTTTCAATT
>VMBQ01005011.1:0-22534 GCA_007657795.1 Dreissena rostriformis | reverse complement strand
CCCGTACGAACGTACTATGTAAGCAAATGTTTGAAGCCAATTGCTAATCGATTTAACTTTACTGCATTAGCGTTTTACAGGAAATGTCACGTGTCAGTTAAGTACACAGTACTATAATACTCCCCGTTGTGTCATAACCACATTTATCTTGATTTCGAAACAGACGAAATCAAGATGCGTGGATTACGTTGGATATTAATGCATTTCATGCCTACGGTAATTCAATCTTAATTTTGTTTAAACATTGGACATTATTATTAGTTAGGAACATTAATATTTGACAAATAGTAATTGTTTCACAGTATTTCAATTCTATCTACCACTGTACTACGTCTTATTCAATGCTTTTAAAGCCACACACCTTGAAATGAAGTACATGTAAATCAATACATATAGATGCAATTTGAAAGTGTGAACATTTTTCATTAAATCTATAGCCTAGTAAGCAAGTTATTTCTTATTTTTCAATTGGGAATTACCGCTTAAAAACCAAAAGTAGGATTTCTAAACGTGTATGTCCATTTCAACAATTGCGATAATTTTAAAGTTTTTAAACGCAAAAAGACGGATTTCTACCTTGTAACCACCAGATATATTCTAATTGGCATGGATAAAATTAAATCTATAGCCTAGTTAGCAAATAATTTATTATTTTTCAAACAGTACCGCTTTTAAAACCGAAAGTAGGATTTCTAGACGTATACGTCCATTTCGACAAACGTGATTGTTTTAAAGTTTTAAAGCGCAAAAAAGACGGATTTCTACCTTGTAACCACCATATATATTCTAATTGGCATAAATAAAATATGTTTCTTATTTATCCTTAAATTCACTATGCAAAATAAGGTGTGTGGCTTTAACCTAAATTCTGGCTATTCAAACCACGAAAGCTAAACAAGTGGGCAACAACAAAAAAAGCTCTAAACCACTCCCCAGACTAAGATAACTCTTACATAATTCAAGCACCTCCTGTGCCAGATACAATACAAATAGCCGCTACCTATTGAGAACCTATGAACATTTCCCAGCCATATCAGATTTCACTCCGCCTGTGCACTATCAATGAGGTTACACATGATAGTGTATTGCAATCTCGACATCCCATTGGCAAAGTTTGATGTTCCCTTCTATTAATAGCCTCAGATTATGAATGACCTGTGCGCCAGAATACTACGTAGCACATAGTGGACTATTTTTACCATTCATAATATAAACATACTCTTCCGCGACATGTATAGTGAACAAATGTAGTTTTTTTTTACTTTTACTATATACGATCCGTTCAAAACTATTCAATTTAACCCGATATTCATATTATGTGATATTATGTGTCAATTTGTAAATGAATATAGTTCAAGAACTGAAACCGCGCCGCAAACTCTTTTTTGCGCGTATGCAGGTTTGTTGGTTTCTAGTTAAGACACTCTAAATCGGAATTCGTGGTCTCGTAACCTTAGTCGTTCGCAAGCGAACAACTAAAAATGGTTCCAGTTTGTTGGAAACATAACAGCCATTTCGGGGAAGTTTTCAAATAGTGAAACCAAGTTAACTCTCTTGAAGTCATCTTTTAGCCCATTCTTAATAAAACTTGCTCAAAATGTTTGTTTAAATGATACATAAATTAAGTTTGAAAATGTTTCTGGTCTGTTGAAAAATACAACCGTTAAAACGAGATACTACGATAGTTTGATGTAGAAGTAGTTTTTGATGATGGTGATGATGATGCTGATAAAGTATGTTTATACTTCTGAATTCCACCTTCTCAGAATAGTTTAGTTCTTTTGAGTCTCAGGTGAGTGCCTTAGGATCTATGGCCCTCTTGTTTTTGAAAAAGTTCCAGTAAAACAAATATACAAATGACTGATACCTGTATCGGTAAAATATAAAGTCTGACTTAGATGCGGTTTGAGCTTTTCATATTCTTGTTATTTGACACTCATGATTGCGTAATGGGAACACCTTTGGCGGATGGATGTATGGGTAGGTGGTAGTGGGTAGCTTTCTTAGTCGTTCAGTTTCCTTCAAATCTTTACCAAACTTTCAGGAAATGTTTGACGTAAAATGGAGAACAATTTAATAAGCAGCCAATTTGCACTAGGCACTTCATAGTTATTGTCTGTTATTTATACAAAAATTGTGAAATTCAGCATTTCCACTCTTTTACTCGGCCAGTTTTCATAAAATGTTCACCCAACTTTCTAGAAATATTTGTTGACATAAAATGAAGGCTAATTGTGATAACCAGTGACTTATCTGCAGGTACTTCAGAGTTATTGCCCTTTGTTTATACAAATAATGCAAAAATCACCATTTCCTGCTCTCTTACTCATACAGTTTTCTTTGAATCTTCACCAAAATTTCGCAAATGTTTATTGACATAAAATCGAGGCCAAACTGGAGAACCAGCCAATCGCGCAAGGTGATTCAGATCATTGCCCTTTGTTTATACAAAAAAAATAAATATTACCATTTCAGCTCACTTCATTCATTTGCTTTTTCACAGAACCCTCAACAAATTTCCAGATTTTGGGTCCCAATCTATAATAGGCACATACTTTTGCTCATGACCTTGTTGTGACAGAGCTGTCCTGTGACATCTCATATTGTGATAACAGATAATGTTCTTGTTCATTAGTGTTCTGTATTTTGCCCTCTGTCAACTATTTCGGCCAACAGTTATTTATTATTCCCTGTCTTTATCTCACGTTATCCACAGTGTTATTTGGTACACTGGTTTTTAACCTTGACATCTCTGTCACCCTGTTGAAACCCAGAAATCACATTTGTTACCAAATTGTAAGCCTTGTTCTTATGAAATAAAGCTGTGCATGTGCTGTTGTTATCGTCTGAACTTAAAGATTTACACAAGTTATGCCCTTTTTTTTATGTACATCTTGCATATATTGTAGACTTCCAGATTTGTAAGATTTGTATGTAACATGGTATTTTGGCCCACTACATGGTTTCATGAAATCATGACCCTGTGGCTAAAACTGTGCCACACCAAAGGAATCAAATTTTGTATATATACTTATATAGCAAAATAACTAAAACATGTGTCCATAGGGCACAGATGCCCCCACATTCAAGTTTTGTATCAGAACTCCACTTACGTAAAAAACAAGCTGTTTTATGGCCAAATTTGACAATTGACCTCTAAGTGTGACCATGACCTTTGAGGTAGGGAGACAGATGATAGAACCACCCGATGTTGTCTAGGTTGATGGTGTTCATTTGTTGTTAATTATTGTTATTAAGTTATAAAATTGCATGATGAATGACAAAGTAAGAGTCCAGACAAGCTGTATTATGGCCCAACTTTGACATTTGACATCTATATGTGACCTTGACCTTTGAGGCAGGGAGACAGGTGTTGCATGTTACATGTTGTCTTATGATGTTATATATAAATCTATTAATGTATGACAAAGTTATGGCTGAAACAGGAATTTTCGGAAGGACATCCAGACACTTGTTAAATTGTACAGACCAACAGTGCGACTGCTATTTAATGCCTTCTTCGAAAGGGAGCATGAAAAGCCTTCCTCTGAAAACACAATGCCCAGAAGTTTCATATTTGCTATGTAACGTTGTATCATAGTTCTTTACAAATTAACAATTTATAAAATGAATGATAGATTTGGGGTCTATAATTTTTAAAAATAAGCAAAAATTAAAAATGACCGCTTTCACAAGAAAAGAGCCAGTTTTCCAAAATGTGCGGCAAAGTTGCATGTAAAAATGTATAATTACATAATCATGTCCTGTGTTACCATGTACTTAATTCACTAATTATCCCCTGGGATATGGAATTGACGTTGTTCGTCCGTCATTCCGTCCATCTGTCATTCCATCTGTCTGTCTGTCACAAAATTTTGAAATTGGCGGGGGATATCAGTTCAACGAATTTGCTTGTTCATTGCAGGATCTGTGTAGCCACAGGCCGAGATTTAGAGAATAAAATTTTTGATCTGCTGGGCTACTGTCGTATCAGCAAGAAGTTCAATCCTGGCCTGCTGGCAGAGTCCACCAAGCCGATCATCCAGGCCGAGCTCACCAAGCTTCTGGTGACAGAGGGCTATGAGGCCGAGGCAGCCAGGAGCCTTGTAGTCAGCGTCTGGGAGGAGGGAGACCACAAGAGCACCGACACCCTCAAGTCTTTGGCCAACCTGAAACTTCTGTTCAAAATCCTGAAAAAGAACGATGTCAAGATAGCGATATCGACTTCAGATTCACGCGAAGGTACTACAGACACGCTTAAAGAGCTCGACCTTGAGAAGTACATTGACCTGGTTGTCTGCGGCGATGACCCGGACATCATTCCCAAGCCCAGTCCCTACTCAGCCCACAAGATCTGCTCCCAGCTGGGCGTGGATCCCTCGGAGACCGTTATGGTGGGAGACACGAAGGCAGATGTGGGGATGGGCAAGGCGGCCAAGCTGGGTTGGACTGTTGGGGTGCTTAGTGGGGTGGGCAACAGCCTGGACCTGCTGCCCGATGCGGACCACGTGATAAACACAGTCAGTGACCTCCTTCCCCTAATCCTGCCAGGCAAGGATTGGCAGCAGTACTACAAGTACAGGTACACTCTGCTCTAGATTTTTAGCTCACCTGATTGCTCAGGTGAGCTTTAAGGATCGTCGTCTGTCCGTCCATCCATCCGTCGTACGTCCACATTTGGTTTGTAAACACTCTAGAGGCCACATTTCTTGTCTGATCTTCATGAAACTTGGTCAGAAGATTTGTCCCAATGATACCTCGATCGAATTTTAAACTGGGTCATGCTGGGTCAAAAACTAGGTCACTAGGTAAAAAAAAAGAAAAACCTTGTTAACACTGTAGAAGTCACATTTCATGCCCAATCTTCATGTAACTTTGTCAAAATGTTTGTCTTAATGATATGTTGGTTGAGTTCAAAAGTGGTTCTGGTCCGTTGAAAAACATGGCCGCCAGTGGGCGGGGCAGTTTTCCTTATTTGGCTATAGAGAAACCTTGTAAACACTCTAGAGGCCACATTTCTTGTCCGATCTTCATGAAACTTGGTCAGAAGATTTGTCCCAATGATACCTCGATCGAGTTCGAAACTGGGTCATGCTGGGTCAAAAACTAGGTCACTAGGTCAAAAAAAAGAAAAACCTTGTAAACACTGTAGAAGTCACATTTCATGCCCAATCTTCATGTAACTTTGTCAAAATATTTGTCTTAATGATATGTTGGTTGAGTTCAAAAGTGGTTCCGGTCCGTTGAAAAACATGGCTGCCAGTGGGCGGGGCAGTTTTTCTTATTTGGCTTTAGAGAAACATTGTAAACACTCTAGAGGCCACATTTCTTGTCCGATCTTCATGAAACTTGGTCAGAAGATTTGTCCCAATGATACCTCGATCGATTCGAAACTGGGTCATGCTGGGTCAAAAACTAGGTCACTAGGTCAAAAAAAAAAGAAACACCTTGTAAACACTGTAGAAGTCACATTTCATTCCCAATCTTCATGTAACTTTGTCAAAATGTTTGTCTTAATGCTATGTTGGCTGAGTTTAAAAGTGGTTCCGGTCCATTGAAAAACATGGACCTGGGCAAAGCTTGAAAAACCTTGTTTATCTTTAACCACAAAGCATGCAGCTTTGATATTTGATATGGGACAAAGATTGTTCAAATCATGCCACTGTGCAAGCTCATTTCACAGGTGAGTGATCTAGGGCCATCTTGGCCCTCTTGTTTCTTTTATTGGAGCCACTCTCTGTGAACAGGGGGTTCAATGCATGTGCCTGTGCAGTCCGCAAGGGCAACACTTTCGCCTTTTCAAGTATTTTTTGTTTAAAGGAAGACAGTTCTTGACAAAAATCCAGTTAAGGCAGAAAGTGTCGTCCCTGAATAGCCTGTGCGGACTGCACAGGTTAAACTGGTATGACACTTTATGCACATGCATTTTACCCCCTTTTCACAGATTGCAGTTCATTTAGATATTTAAGTGAATGATTATTAAACAAACAGTTAAAATGAGAATCGTTCTAAAATGTAACAGTCACAGCTAACTAAGTTCCCGATTGCAGTTCTGCAGAGCGGATCATGTTTGAGCCCCACCACCTGGAGGAGCATGGCAAGACGGCTCCCAGCAGGGCCCTCACTGTGCAGGACGAGATACAGCTGGTTGTGTTTGACCTGCACGGCACCCTGATGAACACCCACCGCAGATATGTGCAGTGGCTCCACACACTGTGTAACAGGTACCTGAGCCCGTATTTATCAACAAATTCTTAGACTTAATTCTAAGAATAAAGAATATATTTTAAATTGGAACATTCAAGAACTTATATAATTTTGAGACATTCTTGGCACTAAGCACCTCTATCTACATCATTCTTCATGTAGAACATTTTGTTAACCCTTTGCATGCTGGGAAAAAATTTGTCGTCTGCTAAAATGTTGTCTGCTGAATTTCTAAAATTAGCATTTTCTTCGATTTTTTTCAAAGAATACTATCAGAATAGCAAACAGTTTTGATCCTGATGAGACGCCACGTTCTGTGGCGTCTCAGCTGAATCCAAACTGTTTGCAAAGGCCTTCAAAATTCGGTTCCAGCACTGAAAGAGTTAATCACATAATCACCAGTGTTAGCCTGTATATATTCAAACGCTGCCTTTTTTTTTGTTATTTGTCTATTCTTTATTCTTAAGTCTAAGAATGAGTTGGTGAATACACCCTGACATTCTTTTTTCATGTTCATTTAAGATGTTGCCAATATATATTGGTTTATTATGCTCCCCCAAATTTTTTGGGGAGGGAGCATATAGTCGCCGCTTCGTCTGTCCGTGCATCCGTCCGGATTTTTGTCCGGGGTATTTCTCAGCAACTAATGACCGGAATTCAATGGAACTTNGTTGCTAAACCATCCATCATATTATTTTGTTCAAAGTTATGCCCCTCAAGACGTTTCCTTTTATCTGAATATATAGTGCAATATTGTGACAAAAAAAAACTTTGGGGAGCATCACCTGTCTCCGACGGTTTCTTGTTAATGTTGGTAGACTACTGTTGTTAATGCTCTCAAAATCCAGATACTTGCCAATTGCATCTTGATTTTGGAGGCATATATTTCCCTTTTCGTCTGTCCTTTCAACCTTCCCGACATAACAGAGGTATGTGCAGTAGATTTTACTGTTTCTTCTAGCATCAATACTGATTAAAGCAACTCTTTGATACGTACACAGTTGTTGCTTATAACTGTACTCTATCCATAAATATCACACAACCTTATGTTGACCTTGGCTTTGTTTGGACTTTCTGCACGTAGGGGACCTCATTGTTTTTCAAACATCACTTGTTACAACTTCAAAACTTACAATCAACAGTTATTTTAACTTTATAAGAGCCCCTCTGATTTGAAGTCTTTTACATAAGAATATTTTTTAATTTTCGTCAAAAATGGCATTTTCTACATCTCCTCAGACAAATACAATTTTTTGGTCAAAACATGCTGGGAAATTAACCCTTTGCATTCTGGGAAATTTGTCTTCTGCTAAAATGTCGTCTGCTGAATTTCTATAATTAGCAGTTTCTTCGATTTTTTTCAAAGAATACTATCAGAATAGCAAACAGTTTGGATCCTGATGAGACGCCACGTTTTGTGGCGTCTCATCTGGATCCAAACTGTTTGCAAAGGCCTTCAATATATAAATAACAACAAATTTCATAACAAATGTGTAAAAAAAAACTGGTCACAGGCAACTCAGGCAACAGATAAATGTGTGATATGTTTATGACGTAATTAGACATATTTTATTACATATATACTATCTATAGCTATCAATATAAATGTCCAATATTTAATAATACATGTATGTATTATTGCAATTAAACATATTATTACTTTGTATAATCATAAACTATTGACTTTGTAAACACTGTATGCTTACTTTGTCCACTTGGGCTTTTGGCCTTCTGGTAGTATTTTTTTAATAAACTGGAACTTTATTGCAGAATGGAGCAGACGACAGGTCTGGAACTGAGGGCGGACGTGCATCAGAAGCTGGGAGTCAGTCTGGAGACACAGAGACTGCAAGTGGGAATACTGGCAGACGGCACCACTCTCCAGGTCAGCTATGAACAACACTTGAGTGTACCTCAGTAATCTTGTTGAGTATGGCAGNTATCCCCCCCCCCTCCTTTGAAGAAGAGGGGGTATATTGTTTGGCTGGATGTCGGTCTGTCTAAAGGTCTGTTGGTCCGTCTGTTGGTAGACCAGTTTGTTTCGGATGAATAACTTGTGAACTGATTGACCAATTGGTTTGATACTTCACATGTGCATTGGCCCTGGACAGTAGATGACCCCTATTGAAATTGGGGTCACTAGGTCAAAGGTCAAAGTCACTGTCACAATAAGTTTGAAAATCATTTCCGTTCTTTAAATCGTCAACCAATTGACCGATTGACTTGATACTTCACATGTGCATTGGCATTGGACAGTTGATGACCCCTATCGAAATTGGTTTCACTAGGTCAAAGGTCAAGGTCACTGTCACAATAAGTGTAAAATCAATGCCCTGTNTCTCCGACCGCGGAACTCTTGGAAGTGTTGTGTTGCTTGAAGGTCAATGTGACATATGAGAAATATTGTTTGGATTACAACATGACTTTACATTGTGCTAGCCATCTTATGTTCTGTGGTTGGGTATAACAAAGTCTGATTTTTTTATGGTTCTGGTGTGTTTCAGGTGAAGTCCAAGCTGCTGGAGATCCTGCTGCACAACGGTCTCAGTTATGAGGAATCCATGTGGACGGTCAACCAGCTGTGGGTGGAGTGTCGGCACCTCCTCGAGGGCCACACAGAGGACAACAGCAGCGAGGCTAGGGACCTCTTCAAGATGCTCAAACACTGCAACGTGAAGATCGCCATTAACACAGGAGACTCACGCGAGTCTGCACTGTCCGACTTAAAGACCATCGGACTGTTGAAGTACATCGACATGATGGTCTGTGGTGATGATCCATTTTCACAGCCTAAACCGTCCCCACATAATTTACAACTTATTATGGGAGAGTTCCGTGTTCATTCCAATCACACTGTGGTGGTGGGCGACTCGGTGTTAGACATGAAGATGGCCAATGATGCCAATGTGTTCCGCAAAATTGCTGTTTTGAATGGTGTTGGGGAAAAGGATGCCTTGGTCCAACATGCTGATTTAATTGTTCCCTCAGTATTTCATGTGAACAAGTACTTGCTAAAAGAAATAGTTAGTAATGAGATAAGTGGTAACATTGATCAACAATCTACTTTGACTCAGTTGTCTAGGAAATTCAGTACATATACCGTCAATACAAAACTCTTCAGAAATTGCTCACAGGGACCAAAACCTGATGGTAGAAAAAACTTTTCTACATCATGTACACAGTATAATACTGCTGCTACAAAACGTGAGTATGACTACATTGTTGTGGGGGCAGGCTCTGCTGGTTGTGTTCTAGCAAACCGCCTCACAGAGAGTGGGAAAGATAGAGTACTTCTGCTGGAGGCCGGACCAAAGGACAACTCGTGGAAGATCTGGATGCCAGCAGCTCTGTTCTACAACCTCTCTGATGACAAGTACAACTGGTTCTACCACACAGAGCCTGAACCACACCTGAACAACCGGGTCATGTACTGGCCCCGAGGCAGGGTGTGGGGAGGATCCTCCTCCCTCAACGCCATGGTGTACGTCCGCGGCCATGCCTATGACTACGATCGCTGGGAGAAGGAAGGGGCAACCAACTGGTCCTACTCGAAGTGTCTGCCGTACTTCAAGAAGTCGCAGACTCATGAACTCGGGGAGGATGATTATCGCGGTGACGGTGGGCCATTACACGTGTCCCGAGGAACGTCTGGGAACCCTCTACACCAGGCCTTTATCGAGGCAGGTCAGCAGGCCGGTTACCCGTTCACTGACGATATGAATGGGTACCAACAGGAGGGAGTGGGATGGATGGATATGACCATTCACAAGGGGTGGAGGTGGAGTTCTGCAGCCAGCTATCTGCGTCCAATTATAAAACAGCGACACAACCTTACCACAGAAGTAAGAGCACTCACAACCAAAATCTTGTTTGAGAAAAACAGAGCAGTGGGCATTGAATATGAACAGAATGGACATATGAAGAAAGTATTTGCCAATAAGGAGGTCATTCTGAGTGGAGGGTCAATTAATTCCCCACAGTTGTTAATGTTGTCAGGAGTTGGAAATGCTGATGATCTCCAGAAATTGAACATACCTGTTGTTGCCCATCTGCCTGGAGTGGGTGAAAACTTGCAGGACCATCTGGAAATGTATGTGCAGTATGAATGCCTGAAGCCAGTCACCCTGTATTCAGCACAGTGGAAGTTTCCACACAATATGGTCAAGATAGGCCTAGAGTGGATCTTCACACGCAAGGGTTGGGGCGCCACTACACACCTAGAGTCGGGTGGATTCATCCGCTCCTCTGCTGGAGTGGAACATCCAGATCTTCAGATCCACTTCTTACCCTCCATAGTCCAGGACCATGGCAGAAAAACAGGGGACTGTCATGCCTTTCAGTTCCATATTGGACCAATGAGATCACAGAGCAAGGGCTTTCTGAAGCTCAAGTCACGAGATCCCACAGTACATCCAAAGATTGTGGCCAACTACATGGCAATGCCTCAAGATTGGGAGGAAATGAGGAACGCTGTCAAGCTTTCACGCGAGATTATTGCACAGAAAGCGTTTGATGAGTTTCGAGGAAGAGAAATCCAACCTGGACCTTCCGTCCAGTCTGATTCAGAACTTGATGCATTCTTTCGTGAGGCATGCGATTCCTCATACCATCCATCGTGTACCTGTAAAATGGGATCGGTCAATGACCCCATGGCAGTTGTTGATCCAGAAACCAAAGTCATCGGAGTAGAAGGTTTGCGGGTGGTAGATGCCTCAATCATGCCAAGCGTTGTTAGCGGCAACTTGAATGGACCAACCATCATGCTGGCAGAAAAAGCTGCAGATGTGATTCGTGGTTTACCTCCATTGCCAGAATCCAATGTGAAGGTGTATAGATCAACGTTGGACAAGCAGAGATAGTGTTCAGCGTTGATACTGATCAATTCATCCTTATTAAATCCTGCTGTTGAATGTTGGTTATTTGAAGTATATACTTTTTAAGTATACAAAATGTATACTCAAAGTTTTTTTGAGGAAACCGTCGAAGCTACAAATTTTTGCAATAATATTGCAGCATGGCATATGAACATTGGTATATCGTTGATGTAGAAAAAAAACATGAAATCAAACATGATTTTATGAACATATTTGGTATTCCAAGAATTATGTGTATAGGCATGTAACACAATGCAGATATATCGGTCAAAGAAAATCAAACAATATTTTCTTTTATGTATTTTAAGATGAAGATTATGTTACCAAAAAAACTGTCAAATAAATTCTGTTGTTTGTGTGTTTACATATTGTTTTATTAGTTTTTGCCAACTCAACTTGCATAGTATTTAAAAAAAATCACAATTTGCTCTTTAATGTATTTTTTACACTTAAATTTATTGTTTTATGCCATATCATTGTTTTAATATAAAATGTTTGATGTTTATCTTACGTGAATGCCTGATATTCTTTAAATATGTTTTAACAAATAAAGAAAATGATTTGATTTCTTTTTAAATCTTAAATATGTTCATATGTGCAATTGACTTGACTTTTCCCGTAGAATCATACAATACATTGTGTTGGTTGCTTTCTTTATAGTTCTGGGTTTTGAATCATAACCGGATGCTCAAACCTTCAACCGCCAGTTAAGCAAACAACCTTTTTAATTTAGATATAAATTGAATTATTACATCAATAAACACACAGTTCAAAGCTTTATCTTCTAATTTACCAAAATATATTGATCCAAAAGTTAACAGCGGCTGGCTTAACCCTTTCAGTGCTGGAACCAAATTTTGAAGGCCTTTGCAAACAGTTTGGATCCAGATAAGACGCCACAGAATGTGGCGTCTCATCAGGATCCAAACTGTTTGCTATTCTGATAGTATTGTTTGAAAAAAAATCAAAGAAAATGCTAATTTTAGAAATTCAGCAGACGACATTTTAGCAGACGACAAATTTCCCAGCATGCAAAGGGTTAAGAGGGTGTTGAAGTTTTGAGCAACTCAATCCAGATGTTTTAATGATTTTGTTATAATATAACAACCTTGTTAAAATGATGTAGTTGATTCATTGTGGCGTGTTCTGAGAAAACTAGGCAAAATGCTTGTGCGTAAAGTGTCATCCCAGATTAGCCTGTGCAGTCCACACAGGCTAATACGGGACAACACTTTCCGCCTAAACTGGAGTTTCGCTAAAAAGAGACATCATTTAAACGAAAAATTCCATAAAAGCGGAAATTGTCATCCCTGATTAGCCTGTGCGGACTGCACAGGCAAATCTGGGATGACAATTTACGCACAAGCATTATGCCCAGTTTTCTCAGAACACGACACATATAACAACCTTGTTAAAATGATGTAGTTGATACATTATAAGCTACATTTAAGGAAATGTTTACATACTGTACAAGAAACACTAGGAGTACAATAACTTCATAGATGGATGGACGTCATTCAGACAGATTTTATTGCCATGCACGAGACAAGGTATTCCTGGAGCATGACACTTAAAGCAGCATTAACTTAAAACTAGAGTGAAATTTGTCAACCCTAAAAAAATACCTAGTATACAGCATCATCTTTGGAAACAGTGTGTTCTCGGGTAGACAAAGTGCAATACTGGCCTACAAGATTGCAATATTTATTATGCTCCCCATATATATATATATATATATATATATGGGGGAGCATATAGTCGCCGCTTCGTCTGTCCGTGCTTGCGTGTGTGCGTGTTTTTAGTCTGGGCTATTTCTCAGCAACTAATGACCAGAATTCAATGAAACTTTATGGGAAGCTTCACTACCAATGGGAGATGTGCATATTGTCAGCGGGTTCTGGTCGGATGATTTTTCACAGAGTTATGGCCCTTTGAATTTTTTTCATTAACTGTACAAATAGTGCAATTTTTCTTGTCCGGGCTATTTCTCAGCAACTAATGACCGGAATTTAATGAAACTTTATGGGAAGCTTCACTACCAAGAGGAGATGTGCATATTATCAGCCGGTTCTGGTCGGATGATTTTTCACAGAGTTATGGCCCTTTGAAATTTTCCATTGTACATATAGTGCAATTCTTGTCCGAGCTATTTCTCAGCAACTTATTACGGGAATTCAATGAAACTTTATGGGAAGCTTCACTACCAACAGGAGATGTGCATATTATCAGCCGGTTATGGTCGGATGATTTTTCACAGAGTTATGGCCCTTTGAAATTTTCTATAAACTGTACATATAGTGCAATTCTTGTCCGGGCTATTTCTCCCCAACTACTGACTGGAATTCAATGAAGCTTTATGGGAAGCTTAACTACCTTGAGGAGATGCGCATGTTATTAGTGGGTTCTGGTTAGATGATTTATTTAGAGAGTTATGGCCCTTTGAAATTTTTAAGTTGCTAAACCATCCATCGTATTATTTTGTCCAAAGTTATGCCCCTCAAGACGTTTCCTTTTATCTGAATATATAGTGCAATATTGTGACAAAAAAAACCTTTGGGGAGCATCACCCGTCTCCGACGGTTTCTTGTTTGTCATGAAGCTGAATTTTCTAGACTGTTTATGCTGGTAGAATGTATTAGAAAATTGTAAGCATTCATTTTATTAGTTCTTTTACTTTGTTACACACAATTAATTACAAGTTGCAAATTTCAATGTTTGATTTTGAAATTATCCTGTTTGTATTATTATTTAATGAAATCGGATAGTGTATTTTTCATTTTAAATCAATAAAACACTATATAACTTTTACATATGTGTTCATTACTTCCCCATGTCAAAGACAGATGACCGAAATTAAGAGTAAATTACTCTGTGAATTCAATTGCTAGTAGCTAAGGAGTAGTACATATAATAACAGACCAAGACAATTAAAACTGAAAACTGATAAGGTTACTGTTATATTTCATACAAGTTGTCAAAAATATAACGTTTGTGTCAACCATTTACACATAAATATGGGAAATACTTTGTGAAAGACACAAATAAAAAACACATATTACAACATTTCATTGTCACCACAAAATATGAAATATATTTGGAAATGTTTCAACTCGATTCCCTATTTGTGGAGCTCGATCCTTATTCTGTCATTCCAGTGTGGCCAGGTAGTTGGGGAACAATACTTCCCATTATTTCATATCCACAGTGCAACCAGGTACATGTAGTTGGGGAACAACACTTCCCATTCTTGCCTATCCACAGTGCAACTATGTAGTTGAAGAGAATTTAATTCCCATTCTGTTCCATTCCCTCTGTGACCAGTTAGCTTATGGTCAATATGTATTCTGTTCCATTCCCTCTGTGACCAGTTAGCCTATGGTCAATTTGTATTCTGTGAGATTACCTCCATGACTAGGTAGTTGAGGGCAAACAATTCCCATTCAATTTCATTGTGTGACCATGTAGTTAATGGCAATCAATTCCTATACTGGTTAAAGCCCTCTGGGACTAGGTACATCCTATTCTTCAATTCCTATTCTGTTCCATTCCTTTTGTTACTATGTATTTAATGGCCATCAATTCCCATTGTTTTCCATAATCTTTGTGACCAGGTAGTTCAGAACAATCTATTATCATTCTTTTGCATTCCCTTTAAGATCAGGTATTTAATGGCCATCAATTCCCATTCTTTTCTATCCTCTCTGTGACCAGGTAGTTGACACCAATCAATTCCTATTTTCTTCTATCCTCTCTGTAACCAGATAGTTGAGATTGAGGTATTTCTGTTCTATTCCTATGACTAGAAAGCTAAGGGCCTTCAATTCCAATGCTAGTATATTCCTTCAGTGAAGTGGCTGCTGAAGGCTATTAATTCTTGTACTTTCCTGGTAGTTAAGGGCCTTCTATTCCCATTCGGCTCCATTTACTGTATAACTAGTTTGTTGAGGAATTCAATTCCTATTCCGCTGCAATCCCTGTACTACTAGGTAGTTAAGGAACGTCAATTCCCATTCTGCTGCATTCAGTGTACTACTAGGTAGTTAAGGAATGTCAATTCCCATTCGGCTGCATTCAGTGTACTAATTGGTAGTTAAGGAATGTCAATTCCCATTCTGTTGCATTCCCTTGGTTACCAGGTAGTTTTAGAGTACCATTCTGCTGCATACTCTGGGTTACAATGTATTTTAGGAATGTAAATTCCCATTCTATTGCCTTCCCTGTCCCTGGGTGATCAGGTAGTCAAGGGTCTTCAATTCCCATTGTGTACCATTCCCTGTGTAACCAGGAAATTGAGGGCCGTCTGAAAGGAGGTCAAGCAATATCCCTCCTCACCAAGCATGTACCTGAAACAAACCAGCCAGAAAACTCACCATTAGAACAAATATCACATCAAGTCTGTTCTTTAAGAACTGGTGTTCACGATGAACATAATTTAATTATATTGGACTCAGTTGAAGCTATTTTATAATAAACATACATTACCAACTACTTACTATCAGTATACATTCTAATAATATTTGAGGCGAATACGTCAGTATTTATTTACGCTTCATGGATGAATTTCTCAATTGCATGACATTCTGACACCAACTGTGGGAGGCTGCTGCGAACGATGATGAAGCTGAGAACCGGCAACAAGTCATCTGCACCTCTGAAATCAGTGACATGTACAAGGTTTATTGATATTAACATCGGGAATTCACCAATAGGATATATGTATCCCGGAAAAGCAACCTTTTGGAAAACCCCACTAATCTACTGGGACAACTAAAGCTGACCCATTTATAATCCTTTCAAAATCACACACCATATCAACCGGTTATTAATTAAAGAAAGCTATCATTAATTGATATAATGGACCAGTCATGTTTGTACCGAGGGCTTAGTGGGGTTTTCTAAACTCGTGCAAATTCCAGGAAAATTTGGGTCTTATTCTACCTCCACAGTGACATTTACATTCAGGAAAAGACAACCTAAAGGATAAACTTAGGATTGAATTAACCATTTTGATGTTAATTGTGACATCAATTTATGGTTTTTTAATTGTTTGGAATGGTATTCAAAAGAATGGTAGAAATGTTGAAACGGGATGATCTGTAAATGCCATGCAGCACAGTGTTCAAATACAATGAACTTAATCTATTTAAAGCTCTAGACATGTTGAAATCATGTTTAAAGACACTACAATTCATTTTGTATTCGTGTACGAGACTTTTTTCAATGGACATTGTAACAATACCTGAATCATGCATCAGTCTATTTATAGATTGTACTGGATAGCTGACCACTGCATGGAGAAAGCATCAGTTTTTGAATAAACTTTTAAGACGCAACACATGCTACCTCTTGAGTATATATCACGCCTTTAACATGAGTGATTGACGAGACCAGTTATCTTTTCCGACAAAATAACAACCACAAAATATTAGTCATGGTCTTACATGCTGGGTGGGGTGGCCTCTCTACCTCTGTAGTACACCTCCACACACTGCATCACCTCCTTGGAAGCTTTCACTGTCGGCAAGAATCACAAAAAATTAGACGATTTTCACAGAGGAATTCTTTCAAGATGGCTGCTAAAAAAAACTTTAAAAATTTCTTAAAGTTAAGGGGTATAAAATAAATCTTAAAGATAAGAACAAAATATAGTGATTTAAGAAATTTCTTACGTTTAAGATGCTACTGGAATATGACTTAAGTTAAATTTTATTTATGAGGAAAAAATAGTGGAGATAAGAAAAAAATACCCCAGCTTAAGTTATTTTTTAACTTAAGTAGCTAATGGAATACGGCCCCTGAGCAGCACAATCAACAAACTTCAATATTGCAAAGTCATAAGAACTTTAATGTACACATGTACTTATACAAAACGGTTTATTTCATGAAGAATATGAATCTGTACATTATATCCAAAATGAAAGATACATTTATAGGAGTACAACAATTGCATAGTGAAAAGGGTGTCTACTCTGTTGAGTCCTAGATTAGGAGCCATTTCCAAGATCTATCCAAATAAACCAATGACTTTTTCTTGAAACTATCAACTCAAAATTTAGACCCCTGTAATCAACATGTATTTAGCTAGCTCACAACAATGCTTTTAATGATTTATGGAGATAAGGATGCAGATCTTGCGCACCCATAAACACACAAACCCACACCCATGCACACACGAACCCATACCCATGAACACGTACCCATGAACACACGAACCCACGACCATGAAGCCACACCCATGAACATACATCCATGAACACACGAACCCACACCCATGAACACACAAACCCACACCCATGAAGCCACACCCATGAACATACATCCATGAACACAAAAACCCACACCCATGAACATACACTATGAACCCACACCCATGAACACACATCCATGAACACACGAACCCACACCCATGAACACACGAAACCACACCCATGAACACACGAACCAACACCCATAAACACACAAACCCATACCCATGAACACACACCCATGAACACACAAACCCACACCCAAGAACACACAAACCCACACCCATGAACACACAAACCCACATCCATGAACACACAAACCCACACCCATGAACACACGAACCCACACCCAAGTTAGGTTAAACCCAAATAGGTTAAAAATAAGTTTTGGTATTACCGAGTTTATCAAGCTTGTTCATCATGGTGTCCGTCTGACAGAGCTGCTCCAGCTCCTGGACTGCACTGTGGTAGGGGGAGGGCCCGGCCTGGTCAGTCCACAGACACAGCTCTGCACGAACACTGAACCGATCAGGGCCACAGCCAGCATTGCTACGCATCACCTCCGCGAGCCTCATCTCCTTCGGTTGGTTGGCCAGTCTGTAATATTGATAGCATTTCAGTCTTCGATAAATTGGCTGAACGTCTGTCCTGATAGGCAAAATTTCGTTTGACTGGCACGTTTTCTGATAACGTCTGTCAAGTGACAAGAAAAATTATTAACTTGACAAGCAAAATATTAACTTGTTACAAAAAATGCTCAAAATGTGATGGGAAATATTCAAAATAATCAAAACATTATTAACCATCTTTATCCTAATAAATTTTTTCCAGTTGCAATGCACATCATGTCTAGGTAAAATACATGCCATCAAATAGAGCGATTTTTTTTATTTTTTTTAATTTTATGAGGATAAGGCTTCACCATTTGTTCAATGGCGCCCATTTAATACACTTAAACAATGCCTTTAATAGACACCATAGAAATACAGTGCTGTCCAGTAATAAAAGGTGAGATTTTCGTCATCAACATGTTTGATAGGCCCCTTATGTTACCTGAAGAGTGTGAGCAAGTGTTGCCAGAGGGGCCTGAAGAAGTACTGCTCAATGAGCACATTACACTGGTCCCTGCCCTCTGGACTGTCAAGGCCTTCAAACACCACCACAAACAGCACCTGAAACAGGCAGACAGTGAGTGGTGTTAGCTGATAGTGAACATTGCAACAACCTGCCTTTCTCTTTGTCTTAAAAATCTAAAGCAACAAGTAAATTCGTTGAATTGATATCCCCGGCCAAACTAGAGCTTTGTCACAGACGTGACGTGACGTATACCCCCACATGCTGCATTGACACAGAATATATACAAAGGGCCATAACTCCGTTATTAACAGATGGTGTACAATACCATTTGGCGTGCATCATCCTCTTATCCGTATATATACTCATACCAAGTTTCAATGAAATCCGCACGGACGGAAGGACGGATGGACGACGCCAAAACAATATCCCTCCGCCTTTGGCGGGGGATAACAAGCCAATTCTTTGAATTGATATCTCCCACCAAATAAATTTTGTTTATGGATGGGTGCAAATCCCTTGATATACGGTATAATCTTTAACAAGAGCTGTATTTGTGAAACACAATGCCCCCTACTGCTCTTTGAAGCCGCACGGCAGCTATTTTAAAGAAAACAAGGCCCATAACTTAGCCAAAAATCAATATTTTTTCTATGATCACGAGTGAATAAAAATCGATATTACACCGAATCCAACACATTTTCCTTTTATTTTATGCTTACAAATGAGTATTTTTGTATTTTTTGTAAAAAAAATTCCGGTTTAACAATGAAAATTATCGATAATTGTCACCGTTAATTTTCATTGTTTGAAACAGTGAATTATCAGTTTTAATTCACTGATATTTCTCTATAAAGCCCAGGAAAGCATAAAATAAAAGTCCCTAAACCTGCAATGTATCGATGCTGGTCATGATTTCTTCTGTGATCCCAGACAAGTGCCGATGGTAGGCCTCATGGCGGAGGCTACAGATCTTTTCTTCTGTCTCTTTGAATCTTGTAACTTTCTTGGATACATTCTCAACTGACCGCCCATGTTCAATATCATCGTCTTTTGTATCAGGCCCTTTGTTTGGTGAGCAGTCATTATCTTCAATCAAATCTCTAGTAACTGAAGTTAAGAGTTTTTTTCAAATTGCATACTTTATTTTCATATGGATCATTTTTTGTGTGAAGACTAGTGACTGTATACAACTATATATTGTAAACATTGTATTCCATCTTATTTCGTGTTGTCATCTACCTAAAATCAATCTCTAAAAGGTAAAAAAAAAAACAGGAGATGTGTTTGTCAGAAACACAATGCCCCCTACTGCGCCGCTTTGATTTTTTTTGTTTTTTGACCTTTGACCCTGAAGGATGACCTTGACCTTTCACCACTCTAAATGTGCAGCTACCATGAGATACACATGCATGCCAAATATGAAGTTTATATGATCAATATTGCAAAAGTTATGACCAATTTTCGAAACCTAAATTCAAGTGTGACGGAATTTCAGAAGGACAGACAGACGGACAGTGCGATCACTATATGCCACCCTACCGGGGGCATAAAAACAAAGCCTGTCACCATAGGATGACATATGCCCCCTTTTTCCACATTTTTCGAAATCTAAACGCAAAGTGTGACGGAATTTCAGACTGACAGACAGACGGACAGTGCAATCACTATATGCCCAACGTCGGGGGCATAATTTTTTTATATATTCAATCAACTCACTGTGTACACTAGATAGTTCTGTTTCCTCTGTGATGTTGTCTTCTTCATCTGGTAGACAGTCAGCATTTTCAACCTGTAAGTTTGTTTTTTTCGCTTTATATTTAACAGCCTTTTGGATTTGGGAAAAATAGCGTGATTAGTCATGAAATTGGGAACAATGAGACATTATTAATATGATTATAAATAACAATAAACCAATTTGTTTTAAAGTGCATGTTTAATTGCATTTTAAATTTTATATTATAAAGTGCTACGGAATTAAATCGCTGTATCATAAACTCAATAAATCAATTATTGAGTTTATTGGAAAAATTTGGCATCTTTTGGGGGAAATTTTCGTCAGATTTTGGGGAAAAAATGTTATTTTTTTGTGATTGGGAAACAGCCTTTTTTACTTTTTGCCATTGGGAAACAGCCTGTTAGAGGCTGTAATTTTGGGCAAAAAAAATCACTGACCTGTAAGCTTGATGTTTCCATATCTGCAACAGCGGGATCATTTTCTGCTTCATCATCATCGGAATCAAAAAGGTCATCCATATTTTCTTGACTGTACCTTAAATATTCCTCAGCCACATTTCTTGTGATAGTTTTCACCATCTTATCTTCCTTCTGTAAAATGGCTGTCACTTCTTCACATTGTTCAATCGACTTTTTAATCTCACTTTTCATTTCAACTGTGTAACTTACAATGTTACTACCATCAAAACTGGCATTAGATGTTTTATCATGTGTATTACTGTCACTCTTTATTTCCTCCTCTAGTTCAGTATCTGCTGTATTTTCCGGTTCACTTTGTTGTTTATTATAACCTTCACTAGGAGAAATTAGATCTTGTTGTTCACCATCTGATGTCAGTGGGTGTTTGGAATCCACCCCTGATTCTAGCGACTGTAAATCTAGGCTTATATCTGACTTCAGCACAAGCTGGATTTGGTTCACATCAGAATCTGTGTTTTTCACTAGATGCGTAAGTTTGTTTAGGATTCTGTTCTGATGTTTTTCAAGTTCCTCTGTAAGTGGATGACTTTGACAACTGAAAGGAAAACAATGGACATAAAATGTAATTAAGAATTTGCGAACAAAAACCTCAAATCAATGGGGAACAAACATTCAATTTTATTAAGTTACTGTTTGTTTTTTTTATAAGTTGTCGTTGAATAGAGGTATTATGACTGACCTAAACATAAACTTTATTTAAAGTAAGTATTTTTTTCCAATGAATAAAAATGAATGCTAATTAAAGGTAAAACACATGGACCATATAAACAAGAGATGGGTTTGTCAGAAACACAATGCCCCCTATTGCGCTGCTTTGAAATAAAATTTCTATTTATCATTTGGCAGGTTTAGAAAATATCTCCCTTTAAAGCTTATTACTTCCCTTGGATTGTGTTTTTTTACCTTTGACCTTGAAGGATGACCTTGACCTTTCACCACTTAAAATGTGCAGCTCCATGAGATGCACATGCATGCCAAATATGAGGTTGCTCTTCAATATTGCGAAAGTTATGACCAAATTTTAACCAAGGTTAAAGTTTTGGACAGACAGAATGACAAACAGACAGACAGACAGGCCAAAAACAATATACCCCCTCTTCTTCGAAGAAGGGGACATAAAAAACATTTTCTGACATGCTTAACATTGGTGGTAAGTTATTTTAAAATTACAAAATGAATGATGAAGTTACAGTCCAGACAACTTAATAAAGTTTGACATTGACCTTTGGAGACAGCTGTTACTTTATTCATTACGAAGGATTTAGTTATAGTCTGGACAAGCTATTATCACCCAATTCGACCTTTGATCTTTAGTGTTACCTTGACTTGTGAGGTAGGGAGATAGGTGTTCCATTGATACGCCATTTCATCAATGGTGATCATTTATGGTAAGGTATTTTAAAATTGCACGAAGAATGACAAAGTTGCAATCATGATGAGCTGTGTTATGGCCAAATTTGACTTTGACATTTAAGTGTGACCTTGACATTTAAGTGTGACCTTGACATTTAAGTGTGACCTTGACATCTAAGTGTGACCTTGACATCTAAGTGTGACCTTGACATCTAAGTGTGACCTTGAGATAAGGTGCAGATGGGAGATGAGTGTTACAAGCAAAATGCTGTCTGCTCAGTTTGGTAAGTTGCAGTGCCTTGATCTCTAAATGTGACTTTGACCTTTGTGGTGGGGTGACGAGTGTTGCACATGACACATCATCTTATGATGCTGAACATTTGTGGTCAGTGGTAAGTTATTTTTTAAATTGAAAGATGAATGAGAACGTTACAGTGCGAACAAGCATGGGCACGCTCATGCACTCAGCATTGTGACAGCCATATTAACTTTCTAAAAGCAGACCAAACCAAAATGTATAATTTTAAACGAACAATCTTATCAAATGGAACTTGGAGATATGTT
>VMBQ01005010.1:20626-73356 GCA_007657795.1 Dreissena rostriformis | reverse complement strand
AATTTTGGCTCATGATACAGTTAAATCTATATTTAGTAATGTTGGCTCATGATACAGTTAAATCTATATTTAGCAAATCTTGCTTCTGAACATCTTCACATTGTCACTCACCGAGTCTGCAGGTGGTCTGAGAGGAGAGCCCAGTGAGCGCCCCCACACAGCACAACGAGGCAGCCAGGTAGGTCATTTGGTGTATGTCAGGATATGCGCCTGAGGCCGCCAGGGCCCCGTAGCCACCTATGAACCCCACCGCCGGCACCCCATACAGGTAGTTGTGCTCCGATGGTTCACCTATCAACAAAACAATGGACATGTTCAGTCTAGCATAGGCCAAGTCAAGGCAGATTCGTTGATCAGGGCCATCAGGGGAAGCTACACGCATCCCTTATGAGGGGAAATTTTCGTGCCGTTTCCTTTTTATGGGGATTTTTGTTACTTACTCTCTCATTAATTTGTACATGTTTGCACTATATTCATTTCTTTTTTAGAATTCGACTAGATGTACTTGAAATAAAATTGAGATATAATAATCATTAGACACTTCTTTCTAAATAAAAAAGAAATCGTTTTTTTTCTATGGGGAATTTTCTCAACAATTAGGGGGAAAAAGGTATACTTTTTTGATGGGGGTAGCCACCGATATTCGGCGGTAAAAAATGCAGATCGACAGCCCTGACATAATTAGTCTTAAATAGGTCAAGTCAAAGCTGGTCCAGTGATGCAGGTTTAGCTGACCCACACGAACCTTGATGCATAAACATGTCTAAGATTTGCTGTGACAGCAAGATTACCAGCAATTCATTTTCTAAATATGATCGTAAATTTCTATTGGATAGATATATATTGATAGTTTCACTGTTGGATCTCTGTTTGACTACTGGTTAAATGCACCTACAAGGTCATCTAACTAAACATTCCCTGGACAGTGATTTTTTTCTTCACTTTATATTTTACAACCTGTGCCTTTTTTTTGGGGGGGGGAGGGAAAGGCGTGATAGACCATGAAATTGGGAAAAAATAAACATTATTAATATGATTATAAATAACAGTATATCAATTGTTTATAGTGCATTTTTAACTGCTTTCTAAGATTTACATTATAAAGTGCTAGAAATTAAAAACTCAATAAACCAAATATATTCATGGAAAAGTTTGGCGTCTTTTTGGGCAAATTTTGGTCCAGGTTTTTGGGGAAAAATGTTTATTTGTGCCATTGGAAAACAGCCTTATTTTACTTTTTGCAATTGGGAAACAGCCTGTAAGAGGCTGATATTTTGGGCAAAATAAAATCTTTGAAACATGTCCAAGATTTGCTTAGTGACAGCAAGATAACCAGCAATTTATTTTCTAAATGTGATCATAAATTTCTATTGGATAGATATATATTGATAGTTTCACTGTTGGATCTCTGCTTGACTACTGGTTAAACTATTATACCCCCAACAAGAGATGTGTTTGTCAGAAACACAATGCCCCCTACTGCTCCGCTTTGATTTATTTTTTATTTGTTTTACCTTTGAGCTTGAAGGATGACCTTGACCTTGACCTTTCACCACTCAAAATGTGCAGCTCTATGAGATACACATGCATGCCAAATTTCAAGTTGCTATGATCAATAATGCAAAAGTTATGACCATTTTTCGAAACCTAAACACAAGTGTGACGGAATTTTAGAAGGACAGACAGACAGACAGACAGACGGACAGTGCGATCACTATATGCCACCCTACCGGGGTCATAAAAATACGATTAGTACATTGCGTAAAGGTAGATTGAATTGTACCTTGTCGTCTAAACATGTCCAACATACGCTGGGTTACAGTGAAGCCTCCACCGATGTTGATACTGGAGATGAAGCAAGCAACTGCGGCCAGAGTCTCCACGGTGTTGGTAGGCATGTACCTGTAATGATATTAAAGCTCCAGATCAGTGATCTTTCCCCAAAAAATAACAGCGGGCCTCTTACAGGCTGTTTCCCAATGGCAAAGAGTAAACAAAGGCTGTTTCCCAATGGCAAAAAGGAACATTTTTTCCCAAAATTCTTACCATAATCTTATCTTATCTTATCAAAAGATGATTAACTTTTCCAATAAACTCAATAATTGGTTTATTGAGTTCATTATACAGCAATTTAACTCCCTAGCACTTTATAATACAAATTTAAACAAGGCTTGTCACCATAGGATGACATATGCGCCCTTTTTCCACATTTTTCTAAACCTAAACACAAAGTGTTTTTCCACATTTTTCGAAACCTAAACGCAAAGTGTGAGGGAATTTCAGCGGACAGACAGTGCGATCACTATATGCCCACCTTCGGGGGCATAAAAAGCAGTTAAACATGCACTTATACACAACTGTTATAATGTTATTTATAATCATATTAATAATGAGGAAATCAAGTAAATCGAACTACTTTATAGTTCAAACAAAATAGTGTTAAGAAAACTAGCCATGTTTTGTTTAAAATGCTTTAAAATGCAAGAAAATGTCTTATATAAGTAGTATAATCATATATTTTTCACAAAGACAATAAGCACAGAATAATAAAAATACTNACCCCGACCACCACCACCACCACCACCACCACCACAGTTACAAAAAACATATTCACACAATGGCTTCTACTACAACTTATAGCCCATATAGGGGGCATGCATGTTTTACAAACAGCCCTTGTTACATATTGGATTTCACATAGAAAAATAATATTTTATT
Source organism: Dreissena rostriformis (assembly GCA_007657795.1). Taxonomy (NCBI): domain Eukaryota; kingdom Metazoa; phylum Mollusca; class Bivalvia; order Myida; family Dreissenidae; genus Dreissena; species Dreissena rostriformis. The sequence goes on along the minus strand of VMBQ01005010.1, from coordinate 70,638 downwards.
AAATAAGTTTAGTTGTTCTGGCTGCTTTTGCTAATCAGGGGCGACACTTTTCGTTTAAACTGGATTTTTCGCTAAGAAGAGACTTCCTTTAAACAAAAAATACAATGGACTGCACAGGCTTACCTGGGACAACAATTTACTCACATGCATTAAGCTCCATTTTCCCAGAGCGAGGCTTACTTATATCTAGGCTACATCTATTATTACGTGCCTTTTTATGTCCCCCAGTCTATACTGCCCTGTCGGTTTGTTGGTTTGTTTGCAGGGCCCTCGTTTGGCCGTTTTTGGGGCCGAAATTCAACCCCATTCCCCCCTTAAAATACTTTACTTTTTTCCCCTTTTTATGTCCCCCAGTCTATACTGGGGGACATATTGTTTTTGTCCTGTCTGTTGGTTTGTTGGTTTGCACCAACTTTAACATTTGCCATAACTTTTTCAATATTGAAGATAGCAACTTGATATTTGGCATGCATGTGTATCTCATGGAGCTGCACATTTTGAGTGGTTCAAGGTCAAGGTCAGCCTTCAAGGTCAAAGGTCAAATATAAGGGTCAAAATTGCTCAAAAGGGGACATAGTGTTTCACAAACACATCACTTGTTCAGCTAAATTTTTTTTTTTTTTTTTATACTTTTATACCTATGTTGTCAGCTGGTGTTGTGCTTTTAATGTTTGATTAAATGAATATTGATGTAAATTACATTAAATTATAGCAATTTTAAGTGTTGAATGGTTGGTGAAAAGATCTTCTAAAATTCCCCTTTTCGCCCAAAACAACGCGAAATTCCCCCCTCTAAGGGCCCCGGCCCCAATCCCCCAAAGTGTAGCAAGGGCCCTGGTTGTTTGCGTCAAACTTTAACATTGGCCATAACTTTTACAATATTGAAGATAGCAACTTGATATTTGGCATGCATGTGTATCTCATGGAGCTGCACATTTTGAGTGGTGAAAGGTCAAGGTCATCCTTCAAGGTCAAAGGTCAAATATATGGGTCAAAATCGCTCAAAAGGGGACATAGTGTTTCACAAACTCATCTTGTTCTGTTTGTTTCCCATGAACCCGCAAAATAAAATCAAGTGTTAAAGAATTTAGATGGGTATCAGTTAATTCTTAGAATATTGAGGGGTCATGGTTCTGTCATTCTGATCTTTGATGTATTGTTTGAAAACAAACGATGCAGCTGCTTCAATAACAAAATGAATCACTGTTGCATCTTAATTACTGCACACAAAAAAGCAATGAAACCTTTTGGCAAATATAATTGCAACTATTATTTTATACTTCTTGCCAAACGTACATCATTACCAATGTGACAAGTAAAAGCTGATAAGATTTTAAAATTTATAAAAATAAAAATGGTTTCAAAATAAGGCATTGTAAACATACCACTCTTTACTATTTTTTTTTATTTTATTATTTTCCATTAACAGATCATGTTCGCTTACTTTCAGTTTCAATGTAATAAGCTTTTTTGGAAAACAATCAGAAGAAAATTTATCACTCTGATTGAACATTATTCACAATATTACTCATGGTGAAATCTGCATTAGGGAAGACACGTTCCTTCAATGTCATTCAATGTATTTTATCTGACTAGCTGATGACAAATTATTGCTGTGTAACATTATAAGCTCACCTGAACATGAAGTGCTCATCGTGAGCTTTTGTGGTCACTCGATGTCGGTCGTTTNGGCCCGGACAAGCTCATTTATGGCCATTTTTTACCTTTGACCTCAAAGTGTGACCTTGACCTTGGAGATATTGACGTAATTCTTTTCGCGTGACACACTGTCCAATGATGGTGAACATATGTGCAAAATGATTTCAAAATCCCTTGATGAACGACATAGTTATGGCCCGGACAAGCGGGACAGACAGACAGACAGACAGACCGACCGACAAAGTGACTCCTATATAGCCCCCATTACCAATGGTAATGGGGGTATAATGATAATACAGCTATCATGTTGACATATTTTGCACAATAGTGCTCATAAGCAAACATCATATTAAACCACCACAAAACCAATTCTTCAACAATACTGTAGGATACAGCTTCACCTAGCAAGAAAGCAAGGTAAAATATGGCAACAGGTTCACTATCACTGAGAAAGCACAAGGACATAGATTATGCTCAATTGGAAACAACTCAATATGTGTTTTACTAACATAGCTTACAATAAAACATTGNACAATAGTTTGAAACATTTAGTAAAAATATTATTGATTTTGTTAAACATTAACATTAAAATATTGAACAAAAACAATAAAAATACTTGTATACTATTTCAGGTTTCCAAGCCAGTATTTCGGTCTACTGTATGGTGTGATGTTAGTGGTTGGTGGTACTTTTAGCTTTCTACAGTTTGCCTTCTTCACCTGGGCAGAGCAGTACCCTGACGCACCATTACATGTGAGTATACAATTTCATCATCTCTGATACTATGACATTGTGCACATATACATTTACTGACCCATATGAGCCATATTATTATTATTATTATTATTATTATTATACCGGATTTATATAGCGCCCTTTTCATACAAGAGTGCACGTTCAAAGGCGCTTTACATATTATGGGAAAACTGGGCTTAAGGCTTGTGGTTTTCTAGAGAAAGCAATTTGAGAACGTTGTGGGGTATTGTGGAGAAACCTGTCTACGCATATAAGGTCACTTTACAAATGCTTTAGATTTTGGTTACTGTATATTGACCACACGGTTTTAGCCCACATTGAACATGTGTTATGCGTGCTATGAGCCGTTGAGATCATACTGTGGCAACTTCTTGCGGGTAATGAGGGCACTGTGATAACACTGAAAGCACGCCATGAGGTTGCTGTGAGGATGTTGTGTGAGCGCAAGAGAAAAACAATATAATGGTTTTCAGTGTTCAGACATATTTTTAGAATGCCGTGCAGTCCCTGCAGAAACCCTGGCTAATCTGACTGGCCCTTTTTGACCTAAAATCGTGGAATATTAATGAATATAAAACCTTGTCCCATTTGTTTTGGAACAACTGACAAGATTGTTTGGGTCATTCTTATATATCTATGTTTGCCTAAGTTTAAGTACAACTTGTTTAAAAATGTCCTTGTTTATTTCAGGCTGAGGGGCAAGATGGAATATTAAAGATTATGTTACTGAAGGACAATTGTACTAGATTTGTTTCTGTATGGTAAATGTGCATACATGACAATTTGAGTGTTAAGTAAATACTTCTGTGGCCATTTATTGAACCTCGATAGTAATTACCAAATTTTATATTTTTCATTTTCAAGTTGTACAAAATGTAGACACATATTATGTTTTTAACCTATACATTAAACTGATATTTTATACATATTATTGTGCCGTATTCTTAGGACAACATTCTATGGTGTAAGGATTGTTAAATTGCTATTAGAGAGACAGATTAATTTATTTTTGAAAAATTGTTCAACTGAGTTGCAAGATTGAAAATCAAACTTATGTTAATTAAGGACAATACTATTAAGTTATGTCTGTATGGTTCATGTGCATACATGACAATTTTAGTATAAAGTAAATACTTCTATGGTCATTTCAAGAAAATGAATGGTCATTACCACAGTGTATGTTTTGAAGACATTTACACAAACAGAGCACATAAGATTATTTTATTTTATTTTATCATGTAAGTGTTGTCAACCATGTTGAAGCATATTATGTTTTAACCAATACACGGTAATGATTTTATTATACTATATTCTTAGTATGTTTTATTAAGATTGTTAATGTACTATTAGAGAGACAGAATTTTTGTATTTTTGAAATTTGTTATTGTTTTATATGACGTATTTAGCTACGAATCGGTTATATTTAGAATCTACAAGTATCAAAGAAGAGTTAAATAAGAATGTTTGCCTTCACAGTGGTTCGGGCCTGGGTCCTTTGGCAGCAAAATCTACAACCACTTGACCTTGAGCCTAAACAATGTTTTATTGTAAGCTATGTTAGTAAAACACATATTGAGTTGTTTCCAATTGAGCATAATCTATGTCCTTGTGCTTTATCAGTTATATTGAACCTGTTGCCATATTTTTCCTTGCTACAGTATTGTTTAAGAATTGTTTTTGTTGTGGTTTAATATGATGTTTGCTATCTTATTGATTTTAACCATTTCATTACATTGATCTAGCTTTATCGGTCAGGCTTAAAAATGGAAAGTTTCAATCATTATTTTTTTTACTTTTTTAAATTGTGTTTGTTTAATTCGTATAAGTACAGTCTAGTAATCATTACCGAATCATTACCCATAGCGGATCACTTTGATGTTCAAGAATGCGTATCGCGATAAATAGTTGACATTTTAAGATGATATTTTGCACGCAGCATCTTCAAGGCCTGTTCTTTAAAACGCAATGATTGAATAGAAATCGGAGCTACTCTTTGTCAAACATTTTGGTATTTTTAGCTGACATGAATATACGACTTTTTTGACTTCCGTATCGTTTCCAAATCGAGGTTGAACATTTTGCGCGGCCACATGCTATAATTCTGTTGGAAAGTTAGAAGTTTACGCATTAATTGAAAGTCCATTTAGTTGTCTTTCTGCCTGCAAAAGTCCATTTCAGTTTTGATTCNAAGATTTTTTTTTTTTTTTTTAAATCAAAGCTTCGCAGTACGAGGCATTGTGTTTCTGACAAACACATCTCTTGTTTATAAATATTTCTACTATATTCTGTATACTTTTTTACTTCATTGCATTAGATGAATTTAAGTTTCCCTTAATGAGTATTGACCAAGGGCTTTTACCCCTCTCCCTTTGCAGCTTATTTTCAATGATTAAACTTTAATGTATTTATAATTTTGAAATGTGCTTATATTTTTCCAATAATGAATAGTTCTTGAATCATCGTTATTAATGACTGCAATTTGTTCCAGATGGTAAATCGTCTGCCTATAGAGAGATACTACCGGCAGCTATTCCACAGGCTATAGGCAGTTTGCTGGCGCTGCTCCTGTCAGTCCTGGTACTGCTACCCTCAACCCAGGTCCTGTACCTGACCTTCATCATCATGACTGTGTTCAGGTCCTTCTTGTTCAGTATGGCAGCTGCCTTTCTCAGTGCTGTGTAAGTAGTTTCTCTCGGCGTTTGAGCCTTACTCTGGGAAAATGGGGTTAAATGCATTTGCAAAAAGTTTTTTCCCAGATTAGCTTGTGCAGTCTGCAAGGCTCATCAGGGACAACACTTTCCGTCTAAGCTGGATTTTTTCTAAGAAGGGACTTTCTTTAGACAAAACATTCCATAAAAGCGGAAAATGTCGTCCCTGATTAGCCTGTGCCGAATACTTATCTGGGACAACACTTAACGCACATGCATGAAGCCCTGTTTTCCCAGGGTGCGGCTTTTGTACAATAGTTTGAAACATTTAGTAAAAATATTATTGATTTTGTTAAACATTAACATTAAAATATTGAACAAAAACAATAAAAATACTTGTATACTATTTCAGGTTTCCAAGCCAGTATTTCGGTCTACTGTATGGTGTGATGTTAGTGGTTGGTGGTACTTTTAGCTTTCTACAGTTTGCCTTCTTCACCTGGGCAGAGCAGTACCCTGACGCACCATTACATGTGAGTATACAATGTCATCATCTCTGATACTATGACATTGTGCACATACACATTTACTGACCCATATGAGCCATATTATGGGAAAACTGGGCTTAAGGCATGTGGTTTTCTAGAGAAAGCAATTTGAGAACGTTGTGGGGTATTGTGGAGAAACCTGTCTACGAATATAAGGTCACTTTACAAATGCTTTAGATTTTGGTTACTGTATATTGACCACACGGTTTTAGCCCGCATTGAGCATGTGTAATGCGTGCTATGGGCCGTTGTGTTCATGCTGTGGCAACTTCTTGCGGGTAGTGAGGGCACTGTGATAACACTGAAAGCACGCAATGAGGTTGCTGTGAGGCTGTTGTGTGAGCGCAATAGGATACCAATATAATAGTTTTCAGTGTTCAGACATATTTTTAGAATGCCGTGCAATCCCTGCATAAACCCTGGCTTATCTGACTGGCCCTTTTTGACCTAAAATCGTGGAATATTAATGAATATAAAACCTTGTCCCATTTTTTGTGGAACTACTGACAAGATTGTTTGGGTCATTCTTATATATCTATGTTTGCCTAAGTTTAAGTACAACTTGTTTCAAATGTCCTTGTTTATTTCAGGCTAACATTCTGCTGTTGATCCTTGTGTGTATCTCATTTTTCCATCCATTGTACCTCTGGATCACCTGCTCCCGGGAGGAGAAAAAGTTCAAGGTCAACTGAGGGGCAAGCTGGAATATAAAAGATTGTGTTACTGAAGGACAATTGTACTAGATTTGTTTCTGTATGGTAAATGTGTGCATACATGACAATTTGAGTGTTAAGTAAATACTTCTGTGGCCATTTATTGAACCTTGATGGTAATTACCAAATTTTTTATTTTTCATTTTCATGTTGTACAAAATGTAAACACATATTATGTTTTTAACCTATACATGAAACTGATATTTAATACATATTATTGTGCCATATTCTAAGGACAACATTCTATGTTGTAAGGATTGTTAATGAGCTATTAGAGAGACAGATTTATGTATTGTTGAAAAAATGTTCAACTGAGTTGCAAGATTGAAAATCAAACTTATGTTAATGAAGGACTATACTATTAAGTTATATCTGTATGGTAAATGTGCATACATGACAATTTTAGTATAAAGTAAATACTTCTATGGTCATTTCAAGAAACTGAATGGTCATTACCGAAGTGTATGTTTTTTTATTTAGACATTTACACTAACACAGCACATAAGATTATTTTATTTTATCATGTTAGTGTTGTAAACCATGTTGAAGCATATTATGTTTTTAACCTATACACGGAAATGATGTTATTATACTATATTCTTAGTATGTTGGTAAGATTGTGCTATTAGAGAGACAGAATTTTTGTATTTTTGAAATTTGTTATTGTTTCATATGAAGTATTTAGCTAAGAAAAGTTAAATAAGAATGTTTGCCTTCACAGGGGTTCGGGCCTGGGTCCTTTGGCAGCAAAATCTACAACCACTTGACCTTGAGCCTAAACAATGTTTTATTGTAAGCTATGTTAGTAAAACACATATTGAGTTGTTTCCAATTGAGCATTATCTATGTCCTTGTGCTTTCTAAGTTATAGTGAACCTGTTGCCATATTTTGCCTTGCTTTCTTGCTAGGTGAAGCTGTATCCTACAGTATTGTTGAAGAATTGTTTTTGTTGTGGTTTAATATGAGGTTTGCTATCTTATTGATTTTAACCATTTCATTACATTGATCTAGCTTAAAAATGGAAAGTGCAAATCATTTTTTTTTTTNATATATTTATATATATATATATGTATATATATATATATCAGGCATTTTCCCAGGCGATTTTAGCACAGCGGGCCTTCGGCACTTGAACTTCAAAGTCAATTTCGCAACCAATATATATATTTAGCTTAAACAAGCTTAAATCAAAAGAACATTTGATGGTTTGTTCAACTTCATAGTGGCTTTTATGAGCTGATTTTAATGAGACATTCGTTTACAAAGAGAAATGCATATACTTGTATAACATATTTTGATGCGACGCGGACAAGTTTTGAACATATACAACATAATTATTTGTTTCAGAGTGAAAATGGCAAGTCGTTGAAACAAATACAACCGTTATGTCTGAAAGATAAGATAATGTTATGTATTTTTTGTGAAGAATGTAAACATCCAGAAAGCATTTGCAAATAACTGGGATTGATATACATTTTAAACTATTTACTTATCTACGACATAAATGCAGTGCTACACTAGTTATTGGTTTGCATGTATTAACATACATTATTTTGCTTTCTTTTTGCTTGTAAAGTAAACAGAATATTCTGTTTGGCTTTTTGCAAATTAGATGCCAATACTGATTCATTGTTTGATGAATCTTACATTTATTTTACACATGTTTAACATGTATATTGTTTAGTGGAATTATCTATTATATTTATTTTTTATATTTGTATTGCGTCGAAAGCCAACGGCTTACTGAAACGCTATCGATTGTATTACTTTGTCAACATCGATCACCGGGTTTGTCTTGCGATTGATGTCCTATAACATTGTCATTTAGTGTTCGTTTAATATATATCATATATATCAGATCTGACATGAGNTGCGTATTGATAATATTTTAGATTACAATATATTTAAATCTTGTTTATTCTTACAATAAATGATGTCAATCTAAATGTTTTATTTATGTTCCATGTTCAATATCGATGATTAGATATGATTAAAACAATTTACATGGTTTATAAGATGCCCATATCTTTTGGATCTATTTAGGATTTTCAACAGATAATTCACACAAGAACACCATGCGTAAAGTGTTGATACAAGATCACATATAGAAAACAATTAATAAAAAAACAAATGAATATAATTTATAAATGGCAATGTTACTCGGTCATTGTAAACAACAAAGTTCATGTTTCGACAGTTCAAATAGCGTGGTAGATGCTCCCTGAGTGGTTTCAATCACGTGATCCGTTATGGCTACAACTGATCCGTTAATGCATGAATTCTGCGGCGAAAAAAAGGTATCACACATTTTTTGCCTGCGTTTAAAAATAAGACTATGTGCTGAATCAGTAAGCAAAGGTAATATTTAATCAAACTGGTGTTAAAGAAGTATCAATACATGTATTGCTTTTCACCAGAACAACTTTATTACGCTACTGATCCGGTAATGGTAACTTGACTGTTCTATTGTGCAAAATATGTCAACATGATAGCTGTATTATCATTTTACATGTTTTAATATTATTCCGATCAACGACATGAACCAGTGTATCACTGCTTAAGGTTTTGTAAAATTGTTGTATAGTATTTAGTTATTTGTAAAGGTAGGTTCTAGATATAGACTGAAAGGTGTGTATTTATCCTTTCTTGTGGTTTATAGACAAAAAATGTCTAATTTAAAATTGGTAATTCACGGTTTCCAACAGTAAATAATAACATTGAAAATTATTGATAGCTTTTACTGTTTAACTTCGAAATGACATCAAAGTGTTATCATCTAGAAATGCTCTAGCTTAACCCTTGTAAAATGTGAAGAAGCTGTTGAACAGCATTAAATAAAAGTAAATGTGTTTGTTTCAGCGGATTGTTTATTTATGCCCAATCATGATAATAGAAATAAATACTTTTCACTTGTTGCTCCGCCACTCTTGAAAATATATGTTTTTTCTGATCATTCCTGAACTGAGTAGTCTTGCAAATTGCCTTTGTAGTGTTGCATTATAAGTGCTTTTGCAGTGTTGCATAGTGCCTTAGTAGTGTTGCATAGTGCCTTTGTAGTGTTGTTTTGTGCATTGGTAGTTTTGCATTGTGCCTTTGTATTGTTGCATAGTGCCTTTGCAGTGTGCCATAGTGTCTTTGTAGTGTTGCATAGTGCCTTTGTAGTGTTTCATAGTGAATGTGAAGCGTATCATAGTGAATGTGAAGTGTTGTATTGTGAAGCCAACATCTGGCCTCATTCCCATGCTCAAAATCAGACGTTTTTTTCCAAATGAAAGCAGAATTCCATATTGGAGTGTTTTTTTCCTATCCAGCTATTAGTTGAACCTTTTTTAATATCATATTGAAAAAAACAACACTTTTAATCGCAATTTTAAAGAATTTCTTTGCAAAAAATACCCATACATTTTCCAATTTTAGTCACAATGATGCGAATTTTTCACAATTCAAAGGTCATTGGTCCTAGTAATAACATTGATTTTTTATTTGTTCTGTTGTAGGTCAAAGTTTATATCAACTATGTCACTAGACTTTTTTCAAAATGTATTATCTTTTCTTTTATAAAAATGTGATTGCATGTTTCAAATATGGTTTTGTAGTATAAGTTAATTTGCCAAAAGGACAACAATGTATTGGTTTTCCTTGAATCGTATTGTGTTATTCATATACCACTAGTGAAAAAATGTGACCTATTTAATGTGTTATATTCACACTACATATACAAGATTACGTCAAAATTATTTATATTCGGATAAGTTTTTTTTTAATTCTGGCGTCAGACAACACACTTAAGTAGGGACTGAAAATCAGATGTTTTAGGAGTCATCTAACTGACCATCTGGGTTCTCATATAGTAGTAAGAATATAAATTCCATGTCATTGTTAAATCTAACGCTGATGGTACTTTAAAAAAGACATTTATGTTCTTGTTTGATTTTATGTCAAATGCTCTGAAATGACTTTATACTATAAGCTATGTAATTATATGTATATAAAAGTAATTTACACACTCTGTTATATGGAATACTGCGTTTTAACACGTCTTGATGAAAATATTTTAATTAAAATACCTTTAAATGTTGTTTTGGTTTGTTTTTCACATTCAATGATTCAATGTTTTTATGCCCCCGAAGGTGGGCATAACGTGATCGCACTGTCCGTCTGTCCGTCTGTCTGTCCGTCTGTCTCGAATTCCGTCACACTTTGCATTTAGGTTTCGCGTTTAGGTTTTGCGTTAAGGTTTCGAAAAATGGTCATAACTTTTGCAATATTGATCAAAGCAACTTGATTTTTGGCATGCATGTGTATCTCATGGAGCTGCACATTTTGAGTGGTGAAAGGTCAAGGTCAATGTCATTCTTCAAGGTCAAAGGTAAAAAAAAAATCAAAGCGGCGCAGTAGGTGGCATTGTTTTTCTGACAAATACATCTCTTGTTTATCATAGAATCAGCTTTTTGTATCAGTAATCTCGCCAACCAATTTACGTTCTCCTGTATTATTCTTGAAAGTGCTTAGCTTGATGATGACTATATAAATTCATTGTGTACAATCATTATCGACTAAGCGTTATGTGTTTAGTCCTGAATGAAATGTTGTGACATACCAATAATCTGATGAACATGACACTGTTGACTATTGGTTTACACAACAAAATCCATTGTCATTGTAGCAGATCGTGACTTATTGTTATAGGGGGTTTTTGTAGTTGTCCTTTTTTATTAAAAAATATCACAGATACTTGAATTAAACATGGGGAAAAAACGTGTATTTCTGTAACCTGTTTAGGCTTGTTACAAACAGGACAATATGAACAACGTTCACCTTTTCAACAATAAAACATCTAATGAATGCTTAAACTCAAGATCTATCAATAAAAATGTTACTTTATACTTTTCCACTTGAACACATAGGTTATTTCAAATTCATTTGTTTCTAGCATGGCATGGTATTCAGGAAGTAGTACTAAATTGTGAAAAGTGCAGTCATTATTGATATTAATGCGTATTGTTAAAATAACATGTATTATGTCGCTGATTGTGACAATGAAAACATGATCAGAATTATCTAAATAGTCTTGCATTTTTAAGTCAAATGTTTATAATTCATGTCGCAAACGATTCCTTACGTTTCGTGTGTAACGAATATATCTTTATTTAAGCACACTATAACCTCAGAGATACGTTTCAATGCTAAATATTGCTTTTTCTCACACGATCCTTAATACGAGCAGAATATGTATTGCAATATTTATTATCCCCACGCTTTTCGAAAAAAAGGTGGGATATTGTGGTTATCTCCGCCGTCCGTCCGTCTGTCCGTCCGTCCTGGCTACTATCTCCTCCTACACTATTAGCACTAGAACCTTGAAACTTACACACATGGTAGCTATGAGCATATGTGCGACCCTGCACTATTTGGAATTTTGATCTGACCCCTGGGTCAAAAGTTATGGGGGTTGGGGTGGGGCCGGGTCAGAAATTATCACTCATTTTTTTAGGTTATTTTACATTTACTTCTTTATTTCTACACCGATTCACTTCAAATTGATACTGGACCTCTCTTATGACAATACGGTCAATCTCAACCATGCATGGCCCCATTCCCAACCCTGGGGCGCCCCGCCCACATAGGCCACACCCACCAAAAATTGCCATTTACTATAATTTCTTCATTTCTACACGGATTCACTTCAAATTGATACTGAACTTCTCTTATGACAATACGGTCAATCTCAACTATGCATGGTCCCATTACCAGCCCTGGGACCCCGCCTATATAGACCACACCCACCCAAAATTGCCTTTTACTATAATTTCTTCATTTCTACACCGATTCACTTCAAATTGATACTGAACTTCTCTAATGACAATATGTTCAATCTCAACTATGCATGGCCCCATTACCAACCATGGGGCGCCCTGCCCACATAGGTCACACCCACCCAAAATTGTCTTTTACTATAACTTCTTCTACACCAATTCACTTCTAATTGATACTAAAATTCAACAACTGAAAACAGCTAGGTCAAACATTCGGCGTGGGGATACGCGTCGGCCTCTGTCCCGCCATTTCTAGTTTAAGCATTAATACTGTTTTACCTGTTTACCAACTTAAGTGGAGATGTAACAATCGGAAATATAGAACAAACACAGCGATGCAATAATATTTAATGTTGAAATGTGTCAAATGTTAGATACTGCAATTTTACCTCAGTACATCATTTGCGGAATGATACGAAATTGGTATTCAACACGACAGCAAAAATGGAAATGCAAATGCAAATCACACCTATCCATATGTGTTTACTTATGTCATCACAAAGGCGAGCTTTACGTATAAAAGCATATAACAGTATAGTTTTCATATAAAACAATGTATAATGTCTTCTTTAAATTTGCTGGGTTATATTAACGCTATATGTTCATATTGTTTATTATAAATGCAATACAAAACAAACACATGTAGTCATAACAGTGCTTTTTGCGATATTGGTAGTCTCAAGAAAACTTTCTCTGAAGTAATATCCGACGGATTCGTGTCTATAGCGAATATTTAAACACCACCCAGGTATAAATCGATCGATATATTCACTACACCACGTCATTATCATTGAATACAATGTCTGAGTTTGTGGCAATATAACACAAATACAATGTCTACATGTCCCTTTAAAACATGGTATTTATGCCTTCACTCGATGTAAAACAAATTCCTCTTCTAGCGATTCGCCAATTAAAATATGTACATTTCGTTTTAAAAAAACTATTCATTAATATACCGGTTAAAGGGCGTTTATTTTATTTTATTGTTTTATACCCAGAAACGGATAATTGTTATAAATACTTGCCAGTTTACAAACTTCTGTATTAGTTTTTAATTCTTAAAATATCAACCTTCTGAAATGTGTTCAACCGACAATACAAATTGCACAGACAAGCAGTAAGACATCCGAGATTACATGAAATTCTCTATTCCGACTGTATTCGACTATACATATTATCACCATACTATGCTTATGAATACAGTCACTCAAGAAATGCACATGTGCTATACCGGTATTATGGAACACTATGACATGAAAGTAAAGTGGAAAGTTTTATATGCAGATCATTTAAAATATATAATCAGAATGCATTGGTGATGCACAAGACAACATTGATGCTATACAAGAATAAGTTGATAACATTATAATGGGTTGGGCTGCACACAAATTTATCGTCGTAATATATGAACGGGTGAAGTACAAGAAAACAAGAAAACGTATTTGGTATTTAAATGGCTTGGTGTTATATAACAATATCGTGGTGCAATACACGAATGGATTAGTGATATAGAAGAATGGATTCGGGATACATAAACAATGATGATGTTATGGATGTATGGTTTGGTGATGCATAATTCGGTCAAACGACAACGCATACACATAACTTCAAGAACACCCATGAAGTTTTCTTTGATATTTATGCTGCTATGAAACAAGTCCACACAATAGTCTTATCAATTAGAAACATTTAGTAAGTTTCAAGTTCGTAAAATATTAAAGTCCAATAATAAAAAAACTGGCGGGCGGCCTGACCCTTACGGACCTGCCCTGCGATTCACAAGTTAATGAATCCGATGTCTATCCTAGCTGAACTCTGTGTTGAACTGCTGTCTATGAAAACAATTCATCTTTTATATTAAAAGGTTGTCCATAGTTTGAAAGCTACAACAAACCTATGTCGCTCTTGGATATAAGAACTTTGTGACCAACAACAAATGTTTGTGTTTCATGGTTATCATATTTTGTTATGAAATCGGTCAATTTTGTTATCACCAATATACTGTTATGTAAAACTATTCATAGATAAATATATGGATCATATACATTGGACGTTAATATTGACTATGAATGGATTATTGATGCAATCACCAATGTATTTAAATAAAACTGACCGCTAGTATGTACGAATGTATAAGTGTTTCGGTGGCTTTAACATTTTATCAATAGGTTTGATTTTGTTATTCATTCCAAGTCGACACACTAACAAACATGACTTTGATGACTTTGCTAAATGTTTGTCATAGGTATTAACCTGCTACGATAAACAATATAATAATAATAACGTATATTATAAGTGGCTGGCTTAATGAAACAACTATGTGGCGTAATACAGGAATAGGCTGATATACATATAAACATGGGTAGGATAAAAAAAAACAACACTAGAAGCGCAACGTGGCCATTCATAGTTCACATGTGTAATGTACCGTGGCCGCCATCGAACTCAATGGCATCTTTGTAATCTTTGTCGAAGACCGCAATGATGTAATTGATGTATCTCATTTAATATCAGACATGTGTGCTTTGTGGTTTCAACATAGTGTTTAGTTTACCAAAGCAAAAAGTGCCCATGGGGAGCTTTTATGATACCGTGATATCCGTCGTCCGTTAGTGCGCGCGTCAGGTACGTGCGTTGATGATTTATTCTAACAACTTCTCTTCCGAAGCCTTTTGACAAATTTTAACAAAACTGTACAGGCATGATCCTTTGACGACCTTTCAAATCGTTCCGGGCAATGCATATGCAGTTTACCAGAGCTAAACAGATTTTAAAAGGAAAACTTCAAAATTCTCTAAAATTACAAAGGTCATGGCTTTAAGTTTTGGTGTGTAATATCGTCTTGTGGTCCTCTTCTAAGTTTGTTCAAATCATGCCCCTGTAGTCAAGACTGGCCATGTCTCAAGAAAGATTTTAAAAGGGAAACTTAAAAATTCTCTACAACTTCAAGGGTTTTTAAGTTTTGGTGTTTTATATCGGCTCGTGCTCCTCTACTATGTTTGTTCAAATCATGCCCCCGGAGTCAAAACTGGCCTTGCCTCAAGGTTCACATTATTTATATATGTAGACAAATAGTTTTACTAATTCAACACTTTTCCTTTAAACCATTGTGGCCAAAAGGTGTAATATTGGTAAGTAAAATTATATAGTTGACCCCTACTAAGTTTTTTGAAATCATATCCGAGGGGTATTAGTTGGCCCTTACTTGCGGTAGAGGTTGATTAAAAACAAGAAGGCCATCGGTCGCTCACCTGTAACATGTAGAAATTTAACTGTTATGACATGGTTGGATCTTTTTATCAACATTTTCTTCAGTAATGCGTGCATGTCTTTTCACTGGAAACTGTGCGCGTGAATAATACTCAATATCTCAAATAAATCAAGATAATGCAATTGACTTTGCATAGAGTTTCAAAACGTCCCATACACACGTGTTGAACACATCTGTTAACTTCTATACACATTTCTTTCAGTTTTGTTTTTGAATCTAAAAGTAAATGATTAAAGATTCAAGCTTAAGTTTGATTGTCGATTAAGAAAACCTTAAGCCGCTGGAAATGAACATGTTAAGGCCGCGATTGTTGAACAAAACCCTGCACGAAAAGAAGAGAAACACTCCAATGGAGTAAAAAGAGCGATGCTACTTTTCTGTTGTGAACAATAGTGTCACATTTTTTTTATTGTGCGCATTCTGTCTAAATCTCCCTAATCTAACGCTACAACTAAATTCAGAAAACAGTTAGTTTTTTTGAGAATAATACAAGCATTGAAGACGGTTATCATTGGGAATAAATGTGTCATCTGACTGCCGATGGTTTTTGAACAAAGATTTTGTTAAATATATAAATATAAATGTATCTATTTTGTTAAGGACACTTAAAAATATAATTAGCATGTATTGACCAACTTATGTAAAACTCTTGTATCTATCGTCATTAATTTTTAAGTCGTGTTCAAAATATTTGAAGTCAAATATTTAATTTAAATTAAATAACACTAACACAATTTGATGCTCATAATAACATTCTTCTGTATTCGTTTTATTTTATATATGTTTAATTCAACTTAAGCAAAACATCATATTTTTTACAAATAAAACGATGTTATTTAACCAACCAATGCGATACAAGAGAGACGGTAAACAAAAAATTAAGTTCTGTACAAAACGTAAAATAAAATTAACATTTTTTGTGTGTGAATCCATGATTCATTAGAATCAAATATCAAGAAAACAACATCAAAGCACTCATTGGAAAACGGTCATTATCCATACGATTTTTATATAATAGTAATGCGAGTGTGGTTTAAATGGTAAAAATACTGAAATACATATCATTTTTTAAGTATAAATACGATGCCGCTGATTCATATAGTGTATGTAAACACTAAACGTGTAAACATATATCGTTCTGTTCTGTTGCAATCTGTTCATTCCAAGGTAGAACGTAAACTTTATTAATATACATAAATACCGTGATTGAAATAAAAAGGAAATCAAAACTGCATACGGAGAGTTATTTGGTTTTATTTTGGCTTCAAACCAGTGAGGTGTACTGTGAATTTACATCCCGTCCGGTTTGATCAAGATTTTCGTAATGACTGCATTCCGTGTCCGTCCTTAATATAGCACTATTGAAAAAAAAACAAAGACAATATTTTTTAAAGCAAACAATACTCTAAGTATATTTGTATGCGGGGTGATTACACATATTAATACATCCAGATATTGTCTTTAAGCGATGCGATTAAAAATAGTATAACATACGATTTGATAAAAAGGCGATATGAAGCATATGTTTAAATAATCAACAATGGTAGTTTTGTGATTTTAAAAGAATATTTGCGACCATTTGCTTTCGATTATAGACCAGTTGAACAAAGACCACAGATTACATATTTTGTTTAATAACTGTTGAAGAGTCACCTGTGACGAGGTGAATCGTTAGAGTCATCTGAATCTGCAACAACACCTGAAAAAAGGTGTTGTCTTTGGTAATTGATTAACATTTCACAATTGACAAATGTATTTTATTACCAACAGTATAATGAATATTCGATCTGTCACCGAAAGAAATATATGTTTGTTAGACTGTTTATTGAAGAACAATTAATAACCGAACTAATTGTGATAATATTGAATTGCATTATTTGTGTACTAAACATGACAACATTAGCATTATAAATGTTTTAAAATATTCCCTTGGCGGGTGGAAATGTCACGTGTTGTTGCTCGTTATTGCTAAATTGCAATAGACAAAAACGTTATTGGCTTCGAAAGGTTTAAAATTCTTCTCAGCTATTGTTACCGGATTGATTTTCATTAATCCAAAATCACAAACATAACCACGTGCGCGTTGTTTCAAATTCCCAAACCAAACCTAGATGTTATTTGGCCCGTGATTTCCATAAAAGATGATTTGCGTTTGCTGTTCATGCTGTTTTTGTCAATGATACAGATAAACGTTTAATGACATGTGTGCTTTAACATACGTATACCTGTATACTATGAGTATTTATAATTTTATTGTCTTTGTAAGGACAGAAGGATGCACAGAAAAAAACAAAACAGCACCATAGTATAAATATGCATGCTTCACCGTTTTGTTAAATTAAGACCAATATAACAACGAAACATTGAGGATTTCTCTTACCGTCAAAAATGTTGATGTCTGCTAATGTCATAAAACCACCACGCACTTGTGCTGTTCTGAAGGTGTTGCTGCTATTGGATGTAGAAGCAATATTCTCCGTGCTGAGTTTGCAAGGTATCTGTGAACTATTATTCATGTCAATGGCGTGTGTTTGCACAGTGTTGTCTTGTTGTTCCATTGTATATATCTGGATAATGTTGCTGAGTTCAGTTGCTGACGTTTGGGCAATATTTTCGTACTGGACTTGTGGGATATTTTCGAAGCGGTCTATTGCTGCTCTTGTGTTCAGAGCATTAGGCACCACAGAACCGCCATAACTGACTTGACTTGATGTGTCATCTATTTCATAATAATGAACGTGTGTGTTCTCTTCTGTAGTTGTCTCTATATCGCTCAGAATCATCGTCGATGTTTGCAGTTCTGCTATCGTATTATCAATTTTAGTAATATTATAGTTGGCTTCTACTAAGAACAGATATGGAAAGTTTAAAGTTCATAACATAGTTTTGATAAATCATAGTATATCTTTGTTACATGTACACAATGATATAATATGAGATACGATTGCTTACATTTTATGTGGATTAATTTCACACAGTACGTACCTCTTGGACGGGTTTTCATTTTCCAATAGGTGCAAATTGACGCATTGGTGCCAATAACAATCGCTACACCCACAACTGACATGATGATCATTAAATGTCTATTAGACATTGCTGTAAAGAATATGAAGTACATAGTACTTCATTTTAATAGAACAAAAATGCAAGGAGTCACAAAATACTTAATATATCATTCATAAATCATATATTATATGCGTTTTTATGAATACAATTTTTGTAATCAAATAACCCGAAGTGAACTTAATTAATACGGTACTCTTAAATAACATAACTGTGTATTTAAAACCTCTTGGACGGGTTTTCATTTGCCAATAGGTGCAAATTGACGCATTGGTTCCAATAACAATCGCTACACCCACAACTGACATGATGATCATTAAATGTCTATTTGACATTGCTGTAAAGAATATGAAGTACATAGTACTTCATTTTAATAGAACAAAAATGCAAGGAGTCACAAAATACTTAATATATCATTCATAAATCATATATTGTATGCGTTTTTATGAATACAATTTATGTAATCAAATAACCCGAAGTGAACTTAATTAATACGGTACTCTTAAATAACATAACTGTGTATTTAAAAATGAACTCATATAGGACTGTTGTCTAGCTTCATTTAGTGTTTTATCTTAATTGTATTTTAATATCCTTGTGCACTCAGTCGCTTAATTAAGTTTTTAATACTATGTCTTGCTTTAAGCCACAATTCACACAATTTGTAAATTTGTTCAACATATTTTAGTCTATTCAATGTTATAAAAAGCAACTTGCGGCAGTTGGAGTTGCGTTTGTTTAACTAGTAGGATTATTAATGAAGTGACACATATAATACTTCCGATTTCTTACTCTCATCTTTGTCATTAGTTTCCTCACGATAAATTTCCGCCGTATTGTTTGCATTCCGTGTCGTGGTGATAGTTGCGCTTTCCGCCGTGATATTGTTTTCTGGACATATAAAAGACAATCCCATGTATGCATGTCAGATACAAATCTTTAAACAACTCATGTTGATTTTAAGCGTATACAATAAAAGCATGTGAGTTCTGAATTCGTGATCAATATTCACACAATTATATCCAGTTTCTATCATCGTGCATTAACAATGTCGTTGAGTTGAATTAATGTAATAGATAATATAAATAATACTTTTTTTTCTAAATAGTGTTGAATGTTACTCTTGTTCTTTAATCTGTTAATAAACGTGGTATTGTGTATGCCTAGCTTAAAGAACACATCAGTTATTTATTTCCCCATGAACTACTTTCTTGAAAAAAATAATCTTATTCTGATGTCTGTTAAACAAACAAGTTTATATTACCGTCTACGACTGTGCTAGTATTGGCAGTGTCTGTTACGTGTTTAACGCCGTTTTCTAGGATTCCGCTAACCGTACTTCCAATGTCGGTAAAGTTCTCTACGGCTGACGCAGTTGGACATGGGTTGGTTTCTTCTATAAAAAAACGTTACTTAATCCAAACTATCAATATCGGGGTGTAAAGATATAGAAACTTTTAACATTAAAAACACGGAGATATGATACACGCTTCAACGCCAAAAAAACACTTAGTGTTAAGGTTGTTCAAAGCTTACCATTACCGGGTACAATCGTAGCCTTGCTGAAGTAAATATGCCCATCCTCGATTTGCGAACACTTCCATTTGTCACCTGCCTTACCAATCCGTTCCTCAGATATGTAGCAACTGACCCCAGTTCCAGGTATGCATATACATTGCATCATATCAATAGTGCGGAGGTAAGTTGCATTACATACATATTCGTTGAACAATACTTTTGCAATATTTTGCCAAACTGTTTCGCCATTTGGAATCCAGTGAAACGTCCACCATCCATAACTACCACTAGCAACACTGCAGGCAACGTTCAATTTTGACGTACATATCTCTTTGACCTCAATCCATGGCTCTGGTGACACTGAAATGTGGATTTGTTTTTATTCACCTACCGGTGTAACCGAGTTTGACTTAAGTTTTCCCCCGGTCTGTCCGTGTGTCCGTGCGTATCTCCGAATACGGATCTTGCGATAACTCAAAAAGAGCTTTAGCTGCGTTTATGAAATTTGGAAAGTGTGTACATGCCACTTTAATTTAGATTTTTATTCGGCAAAAACTGTTGCAAATATGGTAACGGAAAAAATAAAAGCTTTAACCTGGATCCTGCGATAACTAAAAGAGTACTCAAGCTAGGTTTATGAAATCTAGTATGTGGATAGAGCGCATTATGTCCAATATTCACGTTATTTAAGTTTTGTCCGTCTGTTCGTCTTACCGTCAGTCCGAAATATATGGGTCCGTCTGAAAAATCTTGATCCTGCGATAACTCAAAAAGTGCTCAAGCCAGGTTGATTAAATTCAGTATGCGGATAAAAGGCAATATGGGGAATATGCACGTTTTGTATTTCGCCAGACAAAAAGAGTGGTTGCTATGGTTACATAAATAAGTGAATACAAAATTATGTATCCTGCGACAACTAAAAAAGCAAAATTCAGTATGTGAATAGAGGGCCTTATGTGGAATATGGACGTTATTTCATTTATGCCTGTCCGTCCATCCGTCTGTTTACTGAAAACTCTGGATCCTGCGATTTCTCGAAAAGTACATAAGCCGATTTAATAGAACTCAGTATGTGGATAAATTGGCATATGGGGAATACGCATGTTATTTCAACTCTTTTGTCAGACAAAAAATTTGTTGCCATGGTTTGAAAAAAATGTGAATACCAAGTACCGTCTTTAGCTAGGCTGGTTAAACTCAGCATGTTGATATAGGGCCATATTGTAAATATGCACGTAATTTTAGGTTAACTCAAGACCAAAATTGTCTGCTATAGAACGGAACTAATTGAAAACTAAATGCATTCTCCTTACATAACTAAAAATAAGTTAAGCTAGGTTAATACAATTTTATGGAGATCCAGCTCACACTCCGACAACATTTACCCGGTAGGGGAACCCGTTTTGTCTTTTACGAGGCTCTAGTTAATTTTCTGTTCAATATTGCAATAGTTATTCAACATTGAAGTTTGGTTTTTAAAAACTAAAAAAACATATTCTTACATTATATCTTATCCTCTTATAGATGTATATACAGTATTAAAAAACATACGCACCTCAAAGTTAAATATAGTTTTCCTAAATCATTAACCAAATTAGCTGATAATCAACATTACTTTTAATCATCCTTTGCATTATTTCATAAACACACACGTATATATGTATGAATATCTCTAATGCGTGGCTTTGAAACAGGTTGGGCTAACATCCTCGTGATTGGGCTAATACACCAAGCCCCTTATCGGTAAATTTTGACCAATAAACTCTGTATTACGTAATAATTGTTTGAGCGTTTGTAAAAAGTATTTTAATTATGCCGTGGTAAAAATGCTCAATCGTAAATGGCAATTTAAATGACGAGTCGTACTTGTACATTTTTTATAAAAACAAGTATAGATCTGTAGAGTAAGCGTGTGTAAGATTAATAGAATGTTCTTTCTCTCATTTAATTACACTTTAATTCAGTATTACCTTTATAAAGACGTAACATGCGACTATAGTTTCGAAGTAGAATGTGTTTGCTGATGTAGGTTTATGTACAAGTAAATAATGGATATACAAGTATTAAGTTTGGGAAACAGGGTAACAGGATGATCCCACAATACTTTTGACAAGACGGAAGCGCTACAAAATTGGATGAACATGTACTGTTTTGTCTGTGTGCCTAGTCGATCATTTTAATTTAAGAAAGCTTTCGCAACTAAAACGCATTATGCATGGACATTCTCATTAAGATTAGATACATTTTCATTGCCATCGTATTTGTGTTCGTAATCAAGAGGTTCGCCATTCTTCAATTTTACTTTATTCGAAACAAATGTCACACTCTGTTCCTTATCAAGCACATGAAATGTATGATGTCTTGCAATTTGAAAGACAAGAAAGTGTTGTGTGAAGATTCACCAATACTAGCCCACAAAAATTGTATGTAACAAATCTTCATGTCTTTTACCTCTAGTGATCCGTTCGTGCTATGGAATAGAATCGGTTGAATACAATTGGTAGAAGACCACCGAACAGGTGTGTGAAAATGTAAGAATTTTGAACCAAACTTTAAAAAAATGGATTAAGATACCTTTCAATATAGTTATTAAGTTCTCATATTGGGCTGTCCATCGGACGTGAGTTCACAAATTTGGTAGATGTTCAACCATGAAATCGTTATGTAAAGTTTGACCAAGCGTATCCATGGTGTTCTGAATATGCGAATTGGGCAAACGCATTCTACTTCTAGATTCATTATCAGTTGAGGACCACCAAACAATCAGAAAACAATGCGCAATATTTTTGTCGCAAATCGGAACCATTCTGTCTTGTACCAACGGATGTATAAACCTTCAGTAAGATTGATCAAGAGCTAAGTTTTTTTTACGAAAAATAGGAAATTAATACAGAACGTAAATGTATTAAACGCTCTAATCCGCTTATCCAACTGGTTTTAAATTTACATTCATGCAAACTAAGATATTTCGTCGAAACAAATCAGGCCAATCGGATAAGGAAGATTAATAGTATCCGCAAGTGTATTCGCTTTTTTTAATGGTTATCATTTTATACACATCACACATGTTAAATAGGGAACGAGAACAAAAATCGTATCATAAAAACTTACAGAAGTAGCCATTGAAACACACAGCCAGTATGCTATATAATATTATCCGATCCATGATTTTGTTTAGAAGT
Organism: Dreissena rostriformis; assembly: GCA_007657795.1. Classification (NCBI taxonomy): domain Eukaryota; kingdom Metazoa; phylum Mollusca; class Bivalvia; order Myida; family Dreissenidae; genus Dreissena; species Dreissena rostriformis. Next base: position 47,460 of record VMBQ01005010.1, on the reverse strand, counting down.
GTATTAAAAAAAGAACACACAACGTTCGTTCTCCACACTTTATCATAGTCAGCACAAACAGCTCGAAGTTATTTATACTGCGCTAAATATGTTAAAGCCAGAATGATATAAGAAACGAAACAGGAAACAAACAACTAAAAGTATGGTATTGTGGCGTCTATGTCGCCTTTTAATATCCGTTTTCAGTCAGATACTAGGCTCTGTAATTTAAACCCCGGTAAAAGTAAAAATGACCCAACTATATTTAAAGCACGTGTCAATAGAAATAACTTTCTGAACACGTATGATATTTGAAATTGCGCAAGAAAATGTTTATTCGCAAACCGTATTGTGTATTTCCTTTTTTTGGTCTGGTATTAGGACAGGCAAACATGTGAATTGCAAGGGCTCAAACGTTGTTGCCAACTGACGAACGCACCATTGTGGTGAAAAGCATAATGTTTAAGTGATTACTTTTGATAAACGCACACAATTATAAGAAAACAGTCGCTGTTCGCACTATTGATCTGTCGATCTGCCTGTGGACCGATTTTGGAGCTTGTCATAGAAAATGCAATGTTCTCCAATACTCACTTACATGCGCTATAATTAATACATGATGTTTCATTACAAGTTATTGTATACTATAAAGTATTGAACTGCAAAGTAAAAGAAGTTTATCTCCTAATTCAATTATAAAGTGTTGGTGTTCNAAAATATTGTGCGTCGCCGCGACTGTCGCGCAAAATATCGTGCGTCGCCGCGACTTCGCGCAAAATAGGCGACTGTCGCGCAAAATATCATGCGTTGCCGCGACTGTCGCGCAAAATATCGTGTATCGCGTCGTGTGTCGTGTGTCGCCCTTGATGAAAGAAGGGCGAGATTATAGATGGCACTATCCGGATTCCGTAAAATTCTTAAATCTGGATCATGCGAAACTCAAAAAGTGAAACTCGGTATGCGGATATAGGGCCATAAGGAGAATATGCACGTTATTGCTATTTTGTCTGCCCGTTAGTTCGTCTATTTCCGAAAAATCTGGATCCCGAGATAGCGAAAAAGAACTTAAGATGAAAAACAGTATGTAGATAGGAGACCATATAGGGAAATACGCACATTAGTTCATTTTTGTTTACTACAGACACAATTTGTGGTTGCTATTGTTAAGAAATAAGTGAATACTAAAATCTGGGTCATGCGAAACTTAAACAGTGGAACTCGATATGTCGATAGAGGACAATAAGGTAAATGCACGTTATTTATAATTTGTCTGTCCGTCCGTCTGTGTATCCGAAAAATCTGGATCGTGTGATACCTTAATTAGAACTCAGTTGATGGAACTCAGTATGCGAATAAAGAGCCGTATGGGGATTATGCACGTTATATCAGTTCTTTTGTCAGACAAAAATTGTTATTGCTACGGTTACAGAAAAACAATTGAAAACTAAAATAATCTGGATCCTGCGACATCTCAATTATTACTGAAGCTGAGTATGTGGATAGAAGGACTTATGAAAAATATGCAAGTTTTACGTCATGCCAAAATTGTTGCTATAGAAGCAGATGTAATTGAAAACTAAAATCAGTACCCTGCCATAAACCAAAAGGAATTTAAGCTAGGTTAAAAAACGTATGGAGATCCTGTCCTTACTCCGACAAACTTAACACGCTCTGGGATTGCCGTCTGCGAAAAAGCTCTTGTTATTTTTTTGTCTTAATATTTCAATAGATATGCCATATTTAAGTTGGGTTTCTCACCACTAAAATACATATTCATGATATCATCTGTTCATATAGACGCACAAAACGTAATTGAAATAAGCTCTGAAACTGCTAAATAATTATCCATATAATACATATCTATGATGCTTGTCTTTTCAGGTTATTATTTATAGCGATTGTTAACATTAATTAAAATCTCAAATGTTAAAATTGCTTTATCGACAATGGCAAATCAAAAAGCTTTTACGTATCTATATATATATGATTGCTTCTGTTTTATACTGCTGTTGAGTTAGCGTGTGTTATATGAAAAGATTGTTCGTTCTCTCATACAGAAACATTTTTATGCATTATTACATTTGCAAAGAGGTAAAATTCGAAAATCGCTTACGGCGTTAGTTTCAATAAGATTGACACATATAATTTCTCTTTTATGAGAACAGGAAAACAAAACGTTTGTAAATTTGTTATTACAAAAGCTCGAATCCGCTTATCCAACTGATTTTAAATTGCCGTGCATGCATAACTAGATATGACTTGATATTATTATACACGCTGCGTAACTTTGTGTTTTGTGGCAAAAAAGTATTGTATTATGCTTAAATGCTAATAAAGGTTGTTGTTGTTGTTGTAAAACTTGATATTTCGATGAAAAAAAAACTGGCCAATCGAATGAAAGAAGATAAGACGGATGAATAGTAACACCAAGCGTATCATTTCTATTGTAATAGTTGTCACTTTCTACACATCACACAAGCAAATCATCCTCAAATAAATACTTACAGAAGTAGCCATTCAAGCACACAACCAGTAAAATAATATTATCCGATCCATGCTGTTTGGAAGTTTATCAAGAAAGAAATCACAATATTCGTTTTACATTATTCAACATAATATGCACAATCAGCGCTTTGTTATACTTTGCTCATTATGTTAATGCCTGAATGAAATTAAGAACGAAACAGGAAACAACCAACTGGAAATATTGTTTTGTGGAGTTGATGGCGATCGTCTATGTCGCCTTTTAATATCCGTTTCAGTTTATTATAACAGTCTGTTGATAGAGAAAACAATAGCGGTTCAGTTAAATAGGACCTGACTTTATGAAAAACGTGTGTCAATAAATAAAACTGTCTGAATGCACATGATATTTGACATTGTGCTCGAATAGGTATTCTAATGTCTTTCAATTTGTGAGTGTTCGCAGGATCCAGATAAAAGTATTCACTTATTTTTGTAATCATAACAACTACAATTGTGTATGTTGTAAACGATTTAAATAACGTGCATTTTCTCCACATGGCCCTCTATCCACGTACTTAGTTTCATCAACCTAGCTTATGTACTTTTTGAGTTATCGCAAGATCCAGATTTTAGGACTCAATGTGTGTATGCAGGATCAATATTTTTGTTTTTTATTTATATGTGTAACCATTGCATCTTTAACCATAATAATCACATTGTTTATGTGAAGAAAAACTGCAATTATCTGCATATTTTCCATATGGCCCTCTATTAACATACCAAATTCCATCAACTTAGCTTGAGTTATCGTATCAAAATAAGTTTTTAATATTTCTCTAACCATAGCAGCCACACTTTTCATTCGACGAAATTTTTTAAATAACGTATGTATTTCCCATATGTCCCTTTAAACACATTCCAAGTTTCATCAATGTTCGTTTTGAGTTTTTCGCAGGATCCAGATTCGGACTGATATACACACGGACGCAAGAAAAGAAGGACACGCGTACAAACTGAGGGTAAACCTATATTTCCCTCCGGTTACAAAAAATACTTTTTAGGATTGCCGTAAGATTGATATGTACTTCCAAATTTAATATGTCCTTTGGTGGTGCTAGCGTTAGTTACGGATGTTGGACATTGTACATGATTCCAGATGGCGAGAAGGTTTTGGAAAGTATGGCGGGAAATATTGTTCAACGAATCCGTACGTCAAGCAACTTACCTGAGCAGAAATGATATGGTGCAGTGTATGTGTATACATGAAAACGGGATCAGTTGCTACATATATGCTGAACGGATTGTTTTCGCAGATGGCCAATAGAAGCGTTCGCAAATCTTAGATGCGCATACTTACTTCAACAAGCTCACGATTGTACCGGTAATGCTAAGCTTTGTACAACCTTCACACTGCGTTCCCTTTTTGGCATCGAAGCGGGTACCATATGTCCGTGTTTTTTTTATTTTTGTAGTAACTATAAACGTTACCCCCAGATATTGATCGTTCCAATGAAGTCCATCAACGTCAGCTTCAGAGAATTTTACCGACATTGGAAGTACAGTTAGTGGAATCCTAGAAAACGACATGAACACGTAACAGTCGATAACTAAAGAGACGTGGACGTTAAAAGTGACTTTATATGTTCGACTTTTTTGAGATTTTATACGTTATGCATATAATTCAAAACATCATATTTTTGGAATGATTTTTTGGAATGGTGATGTATTGATATTGCAATTTGTTACAAAATCTTCTTATTTCAGTGACAAAGCTAACAATGACTGTTGGGTAGTTTGTTGTGTTCGCATCGGACTCTGTTTGTTCATAAATTGAAAGAAATTGTTATCCGGCTTGAAATGTACAAATGGTATATATTTATATAATTAAAATTATATGTGATATGGCCCGAGTATTATTTATAAAGGCGGAAATATGGTACATGACGCGTACGCAATTTACACCTACGAACATCACAGACACACACAATTACAAGTGTCGAATATTTACTTGATAATAATTTGTATGTGTGTAGTACGATATTGAACATCAACGTGTTTTTAAACAAGACATGCTGATGTATACATTTCATTTCATATTTAATTACCCAGTTAGTATTCAAACATGTTGAATTTCACAAGAAACCACCAAAACCGAGCTAGGCATGCAAATTTAATCATTACACATCCTTATATTAAACATCAAAATTATTATGACCAGTCCATTTATGATACCAAACATACATCACTTGGTAAATAATGTTTTTGTTAGCTTTTATTAGTAATTGACGAGAGAAAATGGTTATAATTCAACATATGAGTGACTGGATGTGTATCCACGGGCATGGGTTGTTTAAAGAAAGTTCGTCCCATGCAGTGGCCCCAGACTTTTTTATCTAATAATTTTGGAAGTAACATTTACATGTACTGATTTTTAGTATTTCTTCTTTTATGGTCTTATACGATAGACATATAGACATGCATTTAAACTTAATTTCAAGTTAAACGGAAATTTAAAAAGAAGTGCCGTGTGAGGCTAGTGAAAATATGAGGGATAATTTGCCCCATAATTTTTAATAAGTTATTACTTACCATTCAATACATGTCTTTTATATTATACTTTCTTTTTTGTTATTTTTTTGCGTTAGTACTTTTTAGCACTTTCCTTATCCTCAAAGAATTATATTTAGCGCCGCTCTTTGAATATTCAAATAAAAATGGCTGACGCAATGGTTTTTAAAACGTTTCCGTTTTTAACGATTAACTATGGTTGCCCAATGATTGGCGAGTGTAGATAATAATTTAAATGCTCGTGCAACTATCACAACAGAAATTTAACCAGCAACAAGTTGCCATACACCAGTTTTATTTATTCTCTTTGAAAGCAGGTAGACTAACTTACTTATGATAAAAGTTGGAAGCTGAACCCTATCCCAACCTTAAAATATTAAATAGTGCATATTTATTTTTAAATACGTTTCTTTGAAGCCCAATACAACAATAGAAATTATAATGGTTATAAGCTGTTTAAACATATATGGGTGTTTCTAAAATATTCCAAACAGGTCTGCTTAAATAAACAAAATAAGTAACAATATAATAAATTAACATTATAAATTAAAACAAAAACGTGTATTATAACAAACTTCAAAAGTATAGCAATCTATACGGTTATATGTGACAAACCCTCAAAAACAGAAGTTGTCGTCAGTGTTTCATTTTCCATGATAATGTCTTCGTTCATTTCAGACGTTGTTACTGCTACCGAGATCATGTCTACCGTGGAAGGTTTGAGGCTGGTAACTAGGGTAAAACAGCATTCGAACAACTAACAGTATCTCAGTTTGTGTATGACACAAATCATTAACATAAATGCGCTCGTATGGAAAATAAAACAAATCATACTTACATTAGCTCAGTATCATTCCAGATTATATACTCAGTTTTACAAAATCGAATGATTGTATGCTTGACAAAATTGCTTTGCAACCAAGCCTATCATATATGTGATTACAATTTTGACATAAATCGTTTGCTTTTACAGTTAACTATGATGATTGATTTTGCAGGATAAGTACCAATTTACTTACATCTTACTGTGCAATGAACAAGTATTATAATTGGTCATTTTATTTTCTAATTTTCAAACAACTGATTTGAAGAAATTGTATGATATGTTTTCATTTGTAAATAGTAATATCTTACTACTGATACGTGCCAATATTTCGTAATTAAACAGATTCACTGATCCTTACGGGGTCGGTCATTTGTCGGATTTCCGGTTTGATTCTCTTTGTTCGCATAATTAAAATAACTCGAATTGGATAATTGTGTAGTTCAAAAATCTACGTTCCACATTAAACTTTCAAAATTTGAATAAGGAAGCTCAAAGAGCGTGAATACGCGCTTTTATTGATAAAACCTGAAATGAAGCCCGTACTAGATAAATGAAGAGGGTTATGATGTGGTCACTTGGGTTCAAGTAATATAACAGTGGTGGGAGATTGGTGACCTATGAAATTACTAAATCTAGTAACCAAGATGTTCCGTGTACATGTATATTTACGTAAATAATTCGTAAACTATTAACACAGGCTTCACTCATAGGTTAGAAATGTATGCCATGTATACGATAACGGTAACAAACGAGTATAAATAAAACAAACCCAAAAGCTAAACCTTTTTGGAATTTACAATCGTAAGATATTGGGCAAACCATGAAGAAAATAAAACAAGCCATAGAACTATACATACCGTGCAGCGATACGACGACAATATTGCTGCTTACAGGTAAATTGTATTTGAACGAATCACATTTCCACTGGTCACCGTCATTAATGTTTGTTCTGCCATAAATGGTGCACAACACCGTGTTTCTTTCCCAGCATTCGCACTTTACTGCTCCATAAGGTAGTGTTGTTTTTAAAGAACACACGTCGTTATTTACAATCACTGATGCCTTCGAGGTATCAGAGACTTTCTCAAATGCTAGCACTCTTTTTAAATCATCATTCACAGAGCACGAGATAGATAATTGGGACGCATTCACAGATTCTATGGAAATAATTGGACGTTGTAAACCTGCAAAAAATAGTATTTCAACACATAACAGCAAATTGTATTCAACGGGCGTTTCTTATAAAGTGTTCAATACTTTTAATTTCGCAATTGTAAATGATAATAAATGTACTTACATAGTATACAATTATTTAGCGCAATTAATACACTTATTCGTAACATAGTTATTTCCAATATCCGGTGAAAAAGAACAACATTTCAATAAAGCATGTAATCTGGCGTGCTTAACTAGCGCGAATCGAGATGAAAATGGTACGAAACAGTCGGCATATGCAATTATATTTGTTGCAAAACGTCGATTGTTTCGTTCGCGCGTTTCGCTCAATGTAAGAAAGTGAAACGGGAAATATAAGCTCATTTCAATTCATTGTTAATAATATTATTGTGAATATTGTGAATGAAAGTCATCCATACGAGAGGATTTAAAAAACCAGCAGTCAAGACAAACACGCACGCACGCACGCACACACGCACGCACGCACACACACACACACACATACACACACACACACGCATGCACGCACACACACACACACATATACACACACACAAACACGCACACACGCACACACGCACACACGTACACACGCACACACACATACTGGTTTAAAGTTGTTTTAAATTGGTTGTAATTTATTTCAGGCTAAAATACTGCTGTTGATCCAGGTTTGTATCTCATTTTTCCATCCATTGTACCTCTGGATCACCTGCTCCCGGGAGGAGGAAAAGTTGAAGGTCAACTGAGGGGCAAGATGGAAAATTACTCGGCCCTCAGACCACAGAATTATACTTTGTGTTTTACATGCTATCTAATAATGCATATATTAAATTGTTTCCAAGGAACACTGCTTTATAATAAATAAGGTAGGCTTTGGGCAAAATCTATGTTCTTGTGTAGTTAAAGTCCTGTTGCCATATTTAGTATAGCTTTCTAGCTTGGTAAAGCCATATCTTCCTGTTTTGTTGTTGTATTATATTTGTTGCAGTTTGATAGGATATTTGTTATTTGTTGATTTTAACAATTTCATTACATCAATCTAGCTTTTTTATATAGCTAGTAAATAATGCAAATATAGAGAATAATAGGTTAGTGTTGATTATAGATCAGGTTTATCATACGAGGCTTAGAAAGCAAAAAGCACGATCCTTGGCGAGTGCTTTTTCATTTTCGTGCCGAGCATGATAAACCTGATCTATAATCAACACTAACCTATTATTCTATTTATCCCACTTTTTATTCAGTTAACCTTTTTATTTAAACAAAATAAGTTTAACTGGATAATTTCGCTGGATTTATGACGTCATTTTGTCAAACAAATGACGTCATTTCGTGCCGTGTATTATAGCAGAAATGTAATCAACGGAGCTTTAATCAACCGAATTCGCTGTAAAAAAGGGATAAAATTATTAGCCGACGCCAAAGGCGGAAGGACATAGAATTGGCGTTGTCATTCCGTCTGTCACACAATTTTGAAATTGGCGGGGGATATCAATTCAACAAATTTGCTTGTTTAAATTTTATTTTATTTTACTATTTTAATTCTTAGTATAATCGAGCAATATATGTCAACATGACACCTATATTATCGTTTAACATGTTTTAATATTATTCCGATCCACTGACATCAACTGATACAGCGTAACCCTGCTTATTGTTTTGTAAACTAGTTGTGTAGTATTGAGCAATTAGAAAAGGAAGGATCCAGATCTAGACTGAAAGGTGTTTATTTATCATTTCGTATGGTTAATAGACAAATATGAGTGATTTAAAACTGGTTATTCACTTATTCAAACAGTAAATGATAACCATGAACATTATTAATTATTGTCACTGGACTAGACAATGCTCTAGCTCTACCTTTTAAAAGTATGAAGAAACTATTGAAAAACATTAAATAAAAGTAAACGTGTTTTGTTTGGTAGTTTTTTTATTGTTAACCACTCATGTTCATAGCAAAAACAAATATCACCTTTGGGTGCGCCACTCTTAAAAATGTTAATTTTCTCTGATCACCTTGACACTTGAGAACTGTGTTGTGTTCCATAGTGACTGTGTTGTGTTGCATAGTGACTGTGTTATGTTGCATAGTGACTGTGTTGCGTTGCATAGTGACAGTGTAGTGTTGCATAGTGACTGTGTTGTTTTGCATAGTGACTGTGTTGTGTTGCATAGTGACTTTGTTGTGTTGCATAGTGACTATGTTGTGTTGCATAGTGACAGTGTAGTGTTGAATAGTAAATGTGTTACATATTGACTGTATTGTATTTAAAACTGACTTTCTAGTGTTACGTAGTGACTGTGGTGTATTGCACAATAACGGTGTAGGGTTGCATAGTAACAGTGTAGTGTTGCATAGTGACTGTTTAGTGTAGCGTAGTAACTGTGTAGTATTGAATAGTATCAGTGTAGTGTTGAATATGAACTGTGCAGTGCATTGTGGTCAAATTTGCGGCCTACATTTTGCCTCATTCCAGATCTTTAAAAGTTTATATTAGTCCCAAATGAATGCCAAACAATTCCTTATTGAAGTTAAAAAACATATTTTGCTGTTAATTATAACATTCAGTTAATCTCCCTTTCCAACTCTATGAATTGAACCTTATTAAATATAATATTGAAACACTTTTATTTTCAATTTTATAGTATTTGTTACGAATAACACCATCAAAATCCAGTAGATTTTAATGTTTGTTGTTGTGTACAGTAATACTTCATCGTGAGAAACATTGCTTGTTAAAGCCTAAGGAATTTGCATGAGAGTCCTGTACTTGTATTGGTTTATGGCCTTTTATGGCATTATTGATTGTTATAAAGGTGTTTTTTGTTAAAATGTGCTATTGAGAATGTTTTTTTTTTATAATTTCTGTGAGTATTTGACATAAAAAATCAAAAGAAACTCTGTATACTGCTGTATAGATAATGATACATGAAGTAGAAATGTTTTTATTTACTTATTATTAATGGTCAGTAACCTAATTTTTGTATAGCCTTTTTGAATTATTTTGATGAATTGATAGGGTTTTGCACGTAAATTTATACCTTTTTTAAGTACCTTGAAATTGCAATTTAGACAAATCCTCTCAAAGTTACTGATTCAGACCTGTTTACTTCTACGGATTCGCCGTAGTTACTACGGATTTTGTGAAAACTAAACTACGCACTACGGATTCGTACTGGAAAACTACGGATCCGTCGATCAAAATGGTCAAATTCGGTTTTTAATCGTACTTTCGGTTCTCTCCGGTCATTGCGAGTAACTGTTCAATCATCATTTAGGCGCTTGTGTAGTCACAAGCGTTCAAATTCAAGCCTCCCGTGGACAATGAAGCATACCAGTGACCCGGATGTTGGCATGTTAACATGGCGAGTTCCTCCAAACGGCCTGCTACAGAATCAGGCACCGATAATGACACTCCAAATAAAAAAAGTCGCTGAAACAAACTTTTTTCTGCTTCCGCTCATGGAGGCAGAATGACTGCATGCGACACATCGACTCGAATAATATGTATATCATTCTGCAATGAAGGCATACCTCATGACTTTGAACAACTGAAATATAGATAGATGTGTTTAAATATTCAGTGAGGCACTAACCATACATAATTTGATATGATGAACAAATCAGGACGAACTTTAGTTTTCTTTTTTTTTTTTTTTTGATATTTGAAGGCATATTGATCATATATGAACGTTAATTTGTGCCCTGAGTGATTAGTCATTTGTTAATCAGACACCAGGTGCCTTATTTTTTGTTATTTTTTTTTGCATTAGAATTTCGGGTGTTTTTTAATAAAACATTGTATGTAATAGTGCGTCATTTTTTAAAAAGGGTAATTTGTTGTGTTACAAGGGCAGTGAGCATAAGGTGAAACCTTTTGTTATAATGTTGTTTGAAAAATCACACTCACTAAATATTTAACAAAATAACGTGATTAAGAAATGAAATTAATAGAAACTTAATTCATATAATGCTTTATGCTTAGTACAACTGATATGTGACACAGTAATACTGTTTTAATGCTCTAAATAATAGCAAAAGAAAAAACTACTGACAACTACTGTTACCTGTGAACTTATTTATGTATCAAATGGAGAGACTACGCTTCATACTGCTCATGGTATGACATCAATATAGGACGAAAAGTCACATTGGATTAAAATAAATCGGTTCTTGTTTTGTACTGGTTTGAGCACAATGCAATTTTCTGGGAATTTTTTTATAATAATCTTAAGAAATGGGAATATTTAATTTGAGTATTCAATATCATGAAAAATTAGGGCTATTGATTATGTTAATGTATCAATCACCAGTATCATCATCATAAAGAAAACTTCAAAATTACACTAGCATAGCTATCACAAATAATGCGACTCCTAGTGTTAACAAGGTTTTAATATAACCATGTAAGGAAAACTTCCCCGCCCCTTGCCGACAGGGCAAGAACGACAGGAATATTATAATTGGACGTTTCTTGAAAATAAGTCGAGCTGTTTATGATGAGACATCTTTTGAATGACATGTTTACTCACGACAAACTACACATGCCAGAACTGAACACTGTACGAATGCGATTAAAATAGACACTGAGCCGGTTGTGCACAGGTGAGCCAAAACGCAACTTACCAAATCTGTATTCCACATTGACAACGATATCTTGAACCGTTGTTCATTGTTTAATCGTATTCTAAATGTTAGCTTGTCCACTCGAATGACTTCATAACATTCTTACGATGCACGGTTGTGTAGGTATTAGGTTTATGTTTTTTGTAATATAATAGGCAGTATGGAAAGCTTATATTGTCACTCGATTTGCGTACTACATAGAATTTGTTTTATCGTAAACGAGGAAACATTTTGCCATTGAAAAACGGAGCAGATTTGTACAGATTAAACAGCATGTCAGAGATACTTACAGAACGTCATTGTTTCATTTACCCATTAAGCTGACACTTTTTAACCACCATTTGATATTAAGTTCTCGCAACTACTGTTGTTGCGAAATTAACAATATAGGATGTTAACAAAACATTTTATGACTTAATCGAATGAAACCGTACACGAATTATTTCGAACCCTTATGAAAAACCACTATTTAGCTAAAATTGTATTATGTATTTGTACACGATGTGTTGGTATAATTTTTGCAATTGTTAAACTGGATGTACATGCATAACAACAACAACAACACCAACAACAGAAAATGTCATTTTTGAGTGTATATAGAAACCTATTGATTATATATAATGCATAGAATACACAAACATTATTTAACAAAAAAAACAGGACAAACCTTACACAAATGACACATTAATAAAACACATATGTTTTTATTTATTGTGTTGTTGCTTATATCTGAAACTAATAACCTGAAGACAATATTATCTTTACAAGGGATATAACTGCGTCAGAAGCAAATGTATTTAATAAAAGAGTGAACTCTTTTGTAAAGGATGTTGTTGGTGTAAAACAATTGCCGTCCATATTTTCTTTAAAGAAACTTAAGTTTGTTTTTTTGTTTTTTTCCTACACATAAATTTTTGCATCATAAAAACGTATGTCGACTAACGGCATCGATATTTATATAAAAACAATTGGTTGAATAATGGCAATAAAGGAACAGTTATTTACAAAAATCATGTTTGATACAAATGTGCAAAGCATTTTTGCACTCGCAAAATATCTTGAGGCTGCATTAAACTTAAAAGCCAGTATACTTTAGCATGTTTGTTTTGCGTTATTTGAATGGATATTATAACAACTATATATATTATTGATGTTTATTACGGTATTAACAACTAAATCAACATTTTTAGTCATTGTTGCATATTATTATTGTGTCTAAGAATATGAATATTGAATATACAATTAAGGTCCTTTTTGTATACTTTTGATGTTTATAATATCAACATTTATATTATTGATTTTTATAACGTTATTAACAACCATATAACTAGTTTATTAATTTATCAAAATCGCGTATAACCCTTTGAATATTAAATATACAATTTACTTCTATTGTATAATCTTGATGAGTATACCAAAAACATTGAAAAGACAGTTTGGCATCAATTTTGTTTTCTTGATATGTATAACGATACGAACATTATATTACAAGCATTGTGAAAACTATCTCAGTTATGCATTTTCTGTAACTTGGTTGTGCGTGTATTTGTACATAGTTAAATCTGTATAATTATTGAAAAAATATCAATATGTCAGACCCAAATTATTATATATTTCTTATGTCTGGAAAATGCCGTTAACATTGATTGGTGCTTGTTATGCTTGTATTTTGTGCCGAAGGCCCATCTTTCCTAAATAAACGAATTTTCATTGTGATTTCATTTTTCATAGACAAGCCAATATATTGTGATCAGTTGCTTGTCAATTTAAATGATGATAGTTCAATATTACCAACATGCTGCTTTTTTAAATTATCATCAGTTATGTGATATAATAAATATAATGTCATTTAGAACAATTATGCATTGTCGGTATGATGACCGAGTGCAACCAACTCAATGTTATCATTATATATTATATCATGAATACATTAAGTAAACAATAAATGGCATCGCGGCGACATATTATATGTCCTGAGTTTGGTTTCGTGAATGATTTAGCGATACGAGCAATTGCATTCACAATTGTAATACGAACTTTCAATTTGCATTTTCACCACTGAACGGAACTTTAAACCAACACGTATCTATTGAAAAATATAGTATGTGGTTTATCAAAGAATATTGTCATGTTGATACACAATGAGCATTCAGTTTGCCATCTACAGATTTGAGAGACAGGCTATGAGCACTTTACTCCTTGCTAATTGTATAACATCCTTTTTTTCTGGTTTTTGTCAGTAGATGTATATCATTGCACTATAAAAACAAAAAAGGTTGTGTAAGACAACGGATATTACTTAAAATGAACGAAAGGTAAAACAATCCTCATGTATTGACCAGTTAAAGCTATTTCCCTAATTATATGTGAAGTATAAACATGCAGAGGTTTAAGAATGATAAATGATAACAATAATACATGAAAAGTGCCTCAATGGTTTTGCAAAATCAGTGGAATATAACGTGGCCGAAAACCAAATTAGGTTCCACTACATGTGTTTTTACATCACAATATTGTTTTAACTAGTCTTGTCAAACTTCAATTGAAAATCATAAGCATGCAACAATTATGATTGTATATAACGAACTGACCCAATTATAAAAGGCATTCAATTCATCGTTTTACAACTATGGTGTATGAACGTGTAATTCTTTCTCAAACTAATTGTAATTGAGTTGTGCAAAACGTAAGTTTATTCAAACGCAACACAAATGTTAGTAAAGAGGAATATTGATGTGTTTCAACAGTTTCAACATTTTTATTAAGACGTAATTTCCTGTTTGATATCGCAAACATATAAATGACCTGCCATTTTTTGTAAAGAGAATTCTGCAACCGATGTATATGATGCAAGACATTGCAGTTATTATGTGCTCTCTGGGTATAACTATGATGGCTCAATGTCCAAAATTTCGAATTCTCAAAAATCAAACAAATCATGTGTTTTACCCAGGAAACGGACTAATGTCCGTCTTTATTAATAACCAGAAGAAAAACAAATACATAACATTAAAATATAAAATATAAATTAAAACACCGGTTTGTTACGTCCGATGATTAGAGTCCGTAAATCAATACACAACCAATAGACAGTAAATATTTTTGTCTGATTGCTGATGATACATGGTTTGATTAGTAGAGCAATAAACCAAATCAACGATCAGCATTTGTATTCAGTGAAAACCCCAATAATTTACGTGCATTCTTTGTGAGCAATAATACACTAAATTGCTTCGTGATATTGGTAACACATCAGAAAAATAACATAAATATGTCCGTTTAATTACCTTACAACATAGACGTTATCGGAAGTGATCATCACCTTATAAAGATCTCTGGTAAAATCGTTGTTATCCGGACCGTCACAATTATTTTGAAGCAAACTCATTATTGTTTCCTCTGACGCATCTTTCATTATACTTGAACATGTAAGTGTGGTTTTTTTTTTTTTTTTTTTATAATATCAAGGCAAAGAACGACGATGACAATTCAAGATATATACTATTTTTATTGCATTATATTCGTTTTAAAATTTTCAATAATTTTCAAAGTTGAATGTATAATATTCAATATGCATTGTAACGAATAATGCACCATTATAATTTATTTAATATGATAAAATATAATAAATGTAGACATCAGACAAAATGTTCAGCTACAAATGAAATTGTTTTGTTAAGATATGCAATCGATAATGTTGTTGGTTGAACCTCCGTACATCTTATTCAAAATGCAAATACTTTAGAAGTAAAACTTCTAGCTTAAAATGCAAGCATAAAGCAGTCAATGACGTTGTATAGAATTGATCCTTTGAACAAGCAATGTTTTCTATTCATTGCAAGAAGAATGATCTCTTATTGAACGTCAAGAATCAATGCAAGTGTGGTGCATTCCATGTGAATGGTTCACGGACTGAAAAACGATCGGTCGATTGCAAGCAGAAGCAGACAGACATTTAATTTAATTAAAAGAAATGCAAGGTAAGCATTTTACCTGACTGGTGTTTGTTATTGCTAAAACATCGTTTAAATGTTACCGCATTGGAAAAAATTTAAAAATACAATTGGAGGATAATGCGTGTTTAACATTCAGGCAAGAGTAATATCGATTATAGTTTATAGCACTTTGAAAAGTGCTGTCCTTGAATATTAAACCTGTTTACAACGGCGTGCTTCAGCGGGTAAACATGCTGAACTTAAACAGTTTTCATAAGTCTTCCGCCGTTGCGTGTCGTCTAATTTTCTGTACAAAGTTGACTATCGAATTTCATGTTAAAAATTGCAATCAAGTTCAAATTAAACAATCGCTTAATATTCGTGGCATAGACCTATTGATAGGTACTAGGAAAAAAATTGAATGTACTGGAATAAAGCACACGTTTACACCATTTGTATATGTACTAATTCTTTGCAATTGCTAAATGTAACAAAGCACACGCTTCTATTTAAATGTGCACTCTCGATCTAAAAAACAACTGCACTGGCAGCATGAAAGAAAATCTGTCTGAAACTTCGCCTTTTATGGATAACAGTTGTTAGATTTAACATTAACAATCGGCATGTCAGTCACGATTGAATAACACATGACGCCAAAAGATGATACAAATACTGATTCAAAGCCAATGCTTAAGTGGATTACACTTTTTGTCGGAAGAAAATAGTATTGTTTGTTAAGTGGTGGGCTTATTTAGATAATTGTTTGATCCAGTAATGAAACACTCCGATGACAAACAACGCGGCAAGTGGTAGCTATAGCATGTACATTTAGTGAATTATGACATTTTATGAATGTTAATGTTTTACATTTAGACTGCTGGATAACTGCTAGATAACTGTAGATGAATACTTATAATAAGGAACTAATACAAACTAATACATTGTCACCACCACCATCAACAACAACAACAACAATATAATCATCACTATATTCATATGATCACAATCATCATCACTATCATCCTAGAAGGACCTCTTATCTTTTATAAAAAACAAATGCCAGCGAATTAACTTACAGCTAAAAAGAGCCAGGAAGCGGTCGGTTGTGGGCTTAGTGGTGCTAGTAATTGGTTTTCCATGATCGATCAAGGCTTAAACCGTTTTTCAATCACAAATCGTACACTAATTTAGGGCGTTGTCTTCATCGTCAAGCATGTTTTCTTGTGATCACGTCGAGTAAGTCTCTTCAGTTTGTTCCAATATTAGCAGAGAAGAAGACAGATAGAAATCAGTGCTAGCCCAGCTGAATAGTAAAATACTTTTAATAGAGCGACATAAAGTGTGCATGTCAATTTCAATGGTATAATGCATGTACTATATATTTATATATTTATAAGGTAAAATGAAATTGTAACGCGGACAAACTGAATAACCGGGTAATTTTATTTTGAACGAACACGATAATAAGTATACCATTTTAATAAAGCCTCAAGTTTTTAAAATAATAATACTGCATAAAGCTATTTACAAAAACAACGAAACTTTAGCACTCAGAACATCTTTCATTAAAGTTATTGTTTTAAATTTGATTTGAAGGATTCAGTTCAGCGATGTCCGTGAATCTTAATCTGATTACATATCAAGGGGAAAAATGCTTTCGGTTCATTTTAAGACTGTATGCATGTATAAAGGTATGACCCGACTAAAAAGTTATTAATCGGATCTGAGAATAGTTGATGCTCACTACCACACGCAACAATTATCATTGTATTCCTTGAACTTATCGTTCGTTTTAAAATGACAACTATCAAAAGAGATCCATGTTAAAGTTCAAAACAACTGGCTTCCAAATGCATGAAATTGCAACAGTCAACCTGAAAAAGGATCATTTGGATTATTATTACATAAACCTTGTGTTTTTTTTTCTTTGTTGAATTTAAGATTTGCTGTCTGTTACGATACAACTTGCCACCATAATAAAATACATCATACTAATCAAATTTTACATTTGTGGCTCAATAGAAAATTAGCATGTCGTCATTCATCATCATTACTTGCTCACGCATATAAAGCCTTTAAAATTAAAATATGGAAATGACTGTCCCCGGTAAAAAGAGTCGAGCTGGCATCCATTTATTAGGTTTGGTTTCTATTTTTGATTATTGATTATCAATAATTTCTTTTTTTTTTATTCAATATAAGGCATAAAAAGTATACATGTATATGATCACAAAACAAAATGAAATCATGCAACAGTAATATTCAAACATGTTATACAAGATATGCTAATATATACTTTTTGACCTTGTGGTTTCCTTTAGATTAAGAAAAAAGAAAAAAAAATAGTAAAGATTAAAGATTAAAGATGAGTTGCATAAAGTGGGTAGAAAAGCAAAAACTACACTTGTTTATGAAAGTTTAATGTGTTTTCATTTATGTTCAAATATGTGAATTGTATCAATGCTGAGGGCTATTTCTTTTTCAATCTGAAACTTAAGTTTTAAATAATTGATAAAACAGTTCAGTGTAGGTGTTTGTTTTCTGTATTTCATGCTGAATATGAAATATTTCATTAATATTATTATGTACTTCACGGTGTTACTAACCTCTGGTATTTTTTAAGGTATTTACTCCTAGACTGATGTCTAAGAGAGATAGTTTAACCTTTAATTTTCGTTTCTCTAGAAAGGTTGTCAATTGATTCCATAGAGTTTGAATATGTTTACACTCCCAGAAAAGGTGTTCCATTGTTTCAATATGTTCACTTCACATATCACATAGATTTGTGTTGGATAGGTTGCACTTAAAAAGATATTTATTTGTAGCTATGATTCTCTGAATGTATTTATATTGAAAATTTCTTAGTGTGCTATCAGTAGTTGATTTATATGGCATGATAAATATTTGTTTCCAATTAAATTCTGTTTCTCCAAGAAGGTTTTGCCATTTAGTTTGAGCTTTAGAGGTTTCGGCATGGTTTTTAATTTGAAGTGCGTNAGATATTAATAAGTGACTGTAGTGTAACGGTTATCAATAAAGCAATCATTCTATACATAGATGGTGACGTCACTACGTTATTGTCAGTAAGACCGGTGTGTACATAATGATAAAGCAATAAACCGTGTAATCGCTGTCGTCTTGTAAAATTGAAGAAAATACGCGTTAACCAAAACTCGAACAGCAAAAGTCTGCGCTATTGTTAGAAAAACCACAAAATAAATATATTTTGATTATAATTTGTTTTTATACAAAACCAGAAAGTTTCATCGGTTCGCGTATTTGCCCAGTCCCTGTGATCTTTTATTATTGCCCAGTCCCTGTGATCAATTATTAATTAAAAGAATTAGCTTTGCATTATTGGCAAGTAATGTTGTAGTAAATGTAAAAGGCACAAATGCAGTACTTATTCACACTAATTTACACAAAAAATCACCACTATGCAAGATATTCTGACAACGAAAAATATATACATTGATCCGTAAAATAACTTCTCCTCCCATAAGCGAAAAAAAAAACGTATAATATACTAGTCGCCGCAATTCAGTGCGACGCCAATACAATTTGTAATAAGCTTTCAGAAATAAATATGTACTGAAAGCAGTTGAAGTATAAGTAACCAATCCCGCAATCGACTGTTTTATGACAAACACAGTCATTTGAATAAAGTTATCACAACTACTGATATGCAACACTGCCTTATGTGTTGCTATTATGAAGTTAATGGTATGTTGTTAACATAAAATATATTTGTATAAGGGGTGGGTGGGGGTATTTAAACTCGTTTATAAACTCTTACCCAATTAACTTTGGACTCACGAAAGTTGGGGCGAATTTTGACTTGCTGCAATTTCGTTGTTACTGAACGATTGGATATTGTTGTGTGGCCTTGTGTTGCGGGGAAGGGGCCTGTGTACCAGCTGAAAAACCACACCTGTACGGCATGGTGACCACCAACCAAGCTCACATGCTTCCTCGAACGGGGATATAACCCGGGTCGCCTAGGTGAGAAGCGGGTGTAACAACACTGCGCTAGAAGGACAGCCGCGAATAATGCAACTTCTGCTCCTATTCAAATAAGCGCTAGACAAATTGAATGAAGAAGCAACGTACGGGGCTTAAAAGTATTGGAGAGCACACACAACATTTTGATTTCGAACATCTGACTTTGAAAAAACCAACACCTTTAATAAATGCAATACGAATTCAAGTCTTGAATTAGGTAGACAATTTTGGAAATCTGAAAAGAAAGCAAACATTGTATAAGGAAAAAACGATTTATTTACAATTAATCAAACTTGTACATACTCGAGTGTTAAGTGAATGTATCAGGCAACGAAAGATTACTTGTGCGTGTCATTTTCAACAAAAAAATGACACATAAATAACAAGAAATGTGTCCACACTACACGGATGCCCCCAACTGTAACTTTGTCACTACATAAAAGCATTACTGTGTAAATGTTTTTGAGAATTGCGAAATATATATGCCGCAAGTTTGGTGAAGATCGGATGAAAACTACTTGAAAAATAGAGCGGACACCATGCTGAATGTTTAAAAAGCACTTATTGACCCCCTGATCTAGTTGTTGACCCCGTGATCTAGATTTTTGCCCGGCATGGCCCATGTCCGAACTTGGCAAAAACATATATAGGTAAAAAAAAGGTAAAAAACATATATAGGTCAAACACATATAGGTCAGTAGAAAGGTATTGTACAATGGGATGTTGTGTCCAAGTATGAAGTAAATCTGTGTACTAATGAGGAAGTTAGAGGGAATGTTAATGTATTTAATTTTGGATGTCAAAAAGATATGCAAGTCAAAAAGGGTAAAAAAATCATATGTAGGTCAAACACAAGTAGAAAGGTATTGTCCAATGGGATGCTGTGTCCAAGTATGAAGTAGATCTGTTTACTAATGAGGAAGTTAGAGGGAATGTATCTTTAGTTAATATTGTATCCATAAGGTCAAGGTCATTCAGAGGTCCAGGTAAAAAACATTGAAAGGGGTGTTAAGTATGAAGTTAATCAATGAAGAAATGAGGAAGTTAAGGGCAATTTAAATATATTTTCGAAATTTGGACCATAAGGTCAAGGTAATTTAGGGGTCAGGATCAAAATATATACGTCAGTAGAAAGGTCTTGTCCATTTGGGGGGGGGGGTGTACAAATATGAAGTGAAGCGGTTTACTTATAAGAATGTTATGGGCAATGTAAAAGTTTTCCCCTAAAAAAATATTACTTCCCTTGTGAAAATGATGTGTACCATCCAAATAATAAATCGAAATTATCTCCCTTTATAGTTTGTTACTTCCCTTGAATTTTATTTTTTGACCTTTGACCTTGAAGGATGACCTTGGCTTTGACCTTTAAGCACTCAAAATATGCAGCTCCATGATATATACATGCATGCCAAATATGAAGTTGCTATCTTCAATATTGCACAAGTTATGGCCCATGTTAAATACACCGTTCAATCGACTCACACAACGGCTGTGGTTCATCCTACGGCTGAGCTTCTAGATACATGTCGGTAAAAAGCTGAGTGTAAGTATTTCCCTATTCTTTATATTTTACTTATTGAATTGAGCAGGTTTGAGTGTGTTCTTTGAGAGCCTAAGTAAGAAGGACTTTGTGAACGTAATCCAAACCTTCCTAGCTGCTTACTTTTAAAGAAATCCGTTAGAATGTGGTCACAATATTCATATGCATATGTGCATAATACTACTTATGTAAATAGTATTACTCATGTTTACTCGAACTACAATGATTGTTATTCCACTTGATAACAATTAACAGAACTAACTCATCTACACTTTCCATGTTTATACTTTTAACAATGTGACTCTTTTTATAGTATCATGATCCTTACTATTTCCAGCACTATATTGATTTAATTGTATGAATTCAGACTAATATGTTAGCTCAGTGACTCGTAAGCCATTTATATGGCTGGGTAGTACACTATTTGAAAATATTCTTATATATATTGATCGTATTAATTCTGTTAATACCAATGATTATCTATATAATATGCGTCACTTTAATAAAATATACAACTACTACAATCTTTGGATTACGGTTTGTCTATATGTACACAATTAAAATTACCGTTTACCAATTTTACCGTTCTGAGCAGGGAATAACGTTCACATCTCATAATGCCATTTGTCATTGCCTCAGCCGATGGAATTCATGAGCATACTTTTATTTTCGTAGCCGTTGGCATGACCATCTAATAAGTAGCCACGACCGTTGTCGTGAGACGTTTTACAAACCCCACTCGAATTTAATCGCTGATACAAATGTTGTGTGTTCATTTGGGATGCTGTAATTTGGAATTACCGAAGACAAATGATTACAGATTTAAATAAAATGTTGTTCATATTTATCTTTGGTCTTAATCCTGTGTAATTAGAGTTTGACCGAAATAGTGGTGAATTTTGTTTGATTGTTGACCACATTCTAACGCATTTCTTAAAAAGTATGCAGCTAGGAAGGTAGGGATTACGTTCACAAAGTCCTTCTTACTTAGGCTCTCAAAGAACACACTCAAACCTGCTCAATTCTAATGTAAAGAATAGGGAAATACTTACACTCCGCTTTTTACCGACATGTATCTAGTAGCTCAGCCGTTGGATGAACCACAGCCGTTGCGTGAGTCGATTTAACGTTGTGTTAAAGTTTTCGGACGGAATCACAGACGGACTGACAGTTCAACTGCTATATGCCACCCTACCGGGGGCTTAAGAACAACCAATTCAACTTACCAAATAATTCGAGTATTACGTATATGTTCTACATTAAAACAAATCTGCACATTCAAAATCGAATTTAATGGCAATACTTAATGAAGACTAACACACTTATCAAAACTTCTCCATTTCGTTAAATTATTCACAAATAAATATATTTTGACCATAATGTGTGGTAATTACATTGTGGTTGTGTTGTAGTAATTTATGGAAGGATTCGCATTAAGAAAGGTTTTAACCTCCACGCTGCACTTCACCCAACGGTCCAGCAAGACAATCGGTTAAGAATCTTTGGACACTTTCGTTTAAACGTATTTATTTCAAACAAGAATGCATTTACACATGAAACATACAACATTTGTATACACACACGTTTGATTTTAATAAGAACGGTAGACTTCGTCTTATATAGTTCTTTTCCATAAGGGTTATTTTTAGTTGCATGTTTTCAAGCAAACATTATTGGTTTACTTATACATATAATAACAATTAGATTAGTCTGATAAGAGGAGATATAGTAGTTAATAAAGGAAAGAAGAATATAATGGAAAAAAAATGTTTAAGATAGATACATGTATACGTTAACAGCAATAGTTCAAATAAGTATAATATAAACAATCTATATACATGTCGGAAGAGACTTAGTAAGTGAAATGAAGTTCTAGAGAAGTTCTGAAGCAAAACTATGTTCAAATCCTTTGCTATCGATAATATATTTGTGTACTGCATCAGCAATTTTGGTATTAGTTTGATAATTCAGAATGCTATCTCAATATAAGATCGTTTGGACAGAGGGTACGGAATAAATAAATATAGTGTTCAGAAGTTTTGCACGGATATTTATATAAAGCTGGCATTTGAGAGTGTAAAATTTGAGAGCGTCTCTTTCCATAAGAAAACAATGGATTTTGAATTTGTCGATCACTATTAATATGTTTTTTTAAATGAATGAAACAATCCCGCATGTCATAACTCTTCTGGAAGACGATTCCAATCGGATACTGTAGATGGTAGAAATGAATGTGAATGAGATGCAGTTCGAGCATAAATGGACTGAAAATGAGACGCATTTCTAAGCGGGTATTGGCTAGATGCTCCGACTGTGTCAGGAAGAAGTGACTGTAAATAGTAAGGTGCTTCTCTAAACTGCATTTTGTACATTAATAACAACTTGTGTTTAAGTCGTCTTTGACTGAGAATTTCCCAACCTATCTTGTTATAAAGATCTGCCAGTGAGACTAAGCGAGTACAACCAGATGATATACGAGCTGCCTCTGTTTGAATTTTCTCTAATTCATCTTTCATATTGGGTACAATTGTCAAAAATAAAATTTGAATACTCAAGTATTGGTCTTACGAATGCAAAATAGATAGTTTCTATAGATTTCCTATCAAGCATTGATTTTAGACGACGCATTATATTAATACGCTTCCATGTTTTTTCTTTAATAAACAGTATGTGTTCATACCAAGTACAGTCATTTTCTAAATATACTCCTAAATATTTGTGGATATTTAATATATGTATTTCAACGCCCCCCCCCCCATTGAAAGTGGAGGGTGAAGCTGTTTATTGATTTAACGAGATATAATCATCGATTCTGATTTGGAGGGATTAAAATGTACTAGCCATTGATCAGCCCATCGTGAAATTGTATCTATGTCTGATTGCAAAACAGCTGCAGTTTGATCAGGCGAGTTTACAACCATAAAGAGATTTGTGTCATCGGAAAATAGGTTTATTTGAGCTTGTATGTCAGCTACTATGTCATTGATGTAAATAAGAACAAGAGATGTGTTTGTCAGAAACACAATGCCCCCTATTGCGCCGCTTTGAAAATATTGTATTGTTATTTTTGACCTTTGACCTTGAAGGATAACCTTGACCTTGACCTTTCACCACTCAAAATGTGCAGGTCTATGAGATACACATGCATGCCAAATATCAAGTTGATATGATCAATATCGCAAAAGTTATGACAACACTTTAACTTAGGTTAAAGTTTTGGGACAGAATGACAGACAGAATGACAGTCAGAATGACAGACAGGCCAAAAACAATGTAACCCCCATTTTTAAAGGGGGCATGAAACGAAGGGGACCTAATATAGACCCATGTGGAACACCAGCAATAATATCTGCAGGAGTTGATTCTGCTCCTGGTAGAATGACTTTTTGCGGTGATTGATTTGCAAAATATGAATTAATTAATTCAGCTTTGCATGTGCCATTTGCCTCAAAGGTGTTCGAATGTGTATCGTGTAGGGGAGGAATCGATTGATGTGTGTTTGTAGAAATGAAAGTGTGCAATGTTTTCCAACAGTCCTTAGCACATAGCTCAGACGACTTCAATTTACTTGCAATATTCTTAAATTATTCAAATTTAGAATTTCGCAAGAGTAGGACAACTTCATTTCTAGCATGTCTTAAATTTGACCAGGGAAGTTCGGTGTTAACTGTTTTGGCTTTTCTATAAAATTGTTTTCGGTGTCGATTTTTTTTCTTAATTTGATTATTCATCCATGGTAAATCACGTGGACGTATACACATGTTTTTGTCTGGGATGCACGACTTCGCTTTTTGTAAAATAGCATTATTAATATTATCAGCATGTAAATCAATATCATCACATTTCAAAAGATGCCATTGTGTCTCAGTAAAAAGACGTCGTAACTTATCGTAATCCCCAATGTCAAAGCGCCAAATATGCCGATAAAACGTTTTTGCTTAGGGTTTTTGGAATTTCAAAACTCGAAAAATAGGACAATGATACCTTATATATTCGTCAAGAAAAGGTTCTCCAATTCCAGAGAATATTATATTGTTGTTGTGACTTGCAAAAAATAAATCAATTATTGAAGAGGTTTGATCTGTGTGGTGAGTGGGCTCGTGTATCAGTTGTGTACGGTTAAATTGTTGACAAAGGTTTTTTTACTTTTAATGATGATGCTGGTGCGAGGAGATTCAGGTTAAAG
Organism: Dreissena rostriformis; assembly: GCA_007657795.1. Classification (NCBI taxonomy): domain Eukaryota; kingdom Metazoa; phylum Mollusca; class Bivalvia; order Myida; family Dreissenidae; genus Dreissena; species Dreissena rostriformis. Next base: position 22,152 of record VMBQ01005010.1, on the reverse strand, counting down.
TCTCCTGTAATAATAATCCCATTTATACATGTATCGTATGCTAGCCCAAAATAGTATTGAATTGCTCTCATATACGATGAATCTGCACTTGGCGGCCTATAAAATACTCAAAAAAAATGATTTATTTTTGTTAAGAATAACTTCAATCCATAAACTTTCAATATGATTCAATTTAAGATTACTTCTTCTATTAAAAGCAATATTTTCATTTACATATATTAAAACACCTCCATGTGGATCAAGGGGCGGTCTTTGCGGATTGGCAGATGGAATCCATTGAACATGAGGTCACTAGATAATACGGAATCATTTAACCTGGTTTAAGAAATCGCAATTATCTCAAACTCATGAAGACCAGTGTTAAGTATGTCTAATTTATGCACCGGACATTGTAATGTACAAAAGATAAGTGATAAGTCGCTGAAAGATTACAAGTAGGTGAAGTACTATTTGTATCAGTGTGTAACGATGATTCGCAAAAGGAGGGTCCTGGGTTTGGATGGATTTCACCTGACTGTAACAAGATACAAGCTAACCAAAGAAGTGTTCCAACAAACTTGAAGCAATAAAGAAGCTTTTTAAGAAGTTGGATATCATCATATGTGTGCGTTCCTAACAGGAAATGCTTTCGCGGATGTTCCACAGTAGTTGGTGCATTAATCGAATTATATACGCTAGTGCGCAAAGAAATCAAACTAAATATATCTAGCCATATTTGGAAGACATACAATAGGTGAAGCAGTAGCGAAAATCTTACAGGCGTCCTGTAAATACTCATAACAGCATTTCCAAACATGTGTTTACTCTTACACATTATGAATCGTTCCAATAAGGACGAGATGAGACTGAAACGCTGACATAATTCGTTTCATAATACAACCCGTAAAGCCATATAATGGTACGCATATTTCTGCTGTTTGATAACAACGTCTGTAACAGACCTGGAAAAGAGGAAATGATAGATCACAGAGGAGAAAGGAAAAGATAGCAGGGAAAAGGCATAGGGTAAAGCAAAATGTAATGTTAGAAGAAAACATATTGTCAAATAAAAGTAGTGCTGGGAGTATTATTAGCAGTAATCTTTTTGGAAAGTAATCTAACTTTTAAGATTAAACTTCTACTTGTACAATAACGTTTAAAGAGAATTTAGTTCATTCGTTTCGAAGTAACCATATGGTCTTAGAAGCTCACTGGTACATTCGCTTTGCACACTTGACACAAGGTTCTTGTCCTGGGGGTAATCTTCGTTTTCGACAGGGTCATTCTGAAAATAATGAAAACATAATCTTTATGCCAGAAAGACGTTAGCTTTCTCCTACCTGTTCGGTTAAAGCTTACCTCTTGGTTACTACTTATTGACATGTTATCTCGACGTCGTCGCTGCAGAACAAACGGTGCTGATAGAAAACGAGAGCTAATATACTGTATTTGGTGTTACTCCTAAAATAAGAACACTCTTGGGATATGGAATTCAATCCTTCCAAGTGTACGGTTATCAACATCACAAGGTCAAAATACCCCTTCAA